>VWZW01007554.1:700502-798871 GCA_013397115.1 Edolisoma coerulescens
CAGGCAGACGCAGAAAGGAGCTGTGTGGAAGCAACAACTTAGTGTTTTAAAGATGCTCCCAACCATCCTAGGCGGTTTGGAGAGCAGTAGAGGGTGTCAGAGGCACAAGCCAGACAGCTGGAGGCACACGAGTGGGGAATAATTAACTTTGCCCTAGCTTTCCAACACTGGGTTGTCTGCATGGGTGAAGAGAAATGTGACCACACCAGCAGCAGTTTGGGAACACTGTAATGCTTGGTATTATGGACGAGGCAAAGATTGTGCCAGCTCAGAATACGACAGACAGGTCACGTGGCCCTTGGAGTGCCCAAAAGAACAGCACAGGCTGAAGGTTAGCCCGGTTGCTTTATATATATGAGCCCCCGGATCACACATCAAGCAAGTAGTTGTACTATCAATTTTAAGTTGGCAGCTGCTGGTCCCCAATAACCAAGGGTACAAAGTGAGGAATTTTATCCTTGTTTTCCTTGCACATCAAGGAGTGCAACGAGCTGGCAGAGACAGCACACGGAACACCAGGTAGAGGTCTGAGATTTGAAACTGGAATATTCCTGGCCTTTTTCTTACAAACTGGAATAATTATGTTCTGACAAAACCTTATGGAATAGGTGCACTTCAATCTAACAGCAGCACGATCTGCATTTATTCTTACCATGGCGAAAAGCTGACTGAGCCACAGTGAAAGTAGCATAATTGAGCTCATCGGTGCGTAGTATATTTATCTCAGCTATGTATGAACATCACTGTCTGTAATTTGTTCATTACTTCCTGTGTCCTGGTTCTGGCCAGGACAGGGTTAATGCTTGCAGTAGCGAGGAGGGGCATGTCTAGGACCCTGAGGTTGTTCTGTATCAATTCACATTATGCTCAGGGGGTAGGGGTCCTTTCTGGTCGTGTTCCACGTGGTGAGAATTCACAATCTCTACCTTTTGTGCCTCCAGTTCTGCTCCACAGCCTGCCAAGGGGAGGGAGGAGTGAGTGAGCAGTGCATGGTTTAGAACACTATATTGGGAAATATTATTTCTAAACCATGACACCCTGTCATTCAAGATCGGCAGAAACAGTCAGCTTCCACTCCAAACCTCCAGACTTGAGCATTCTGCCTCTCTCAAGTCCTTTACATATTCTGCTTTCAATACAAATGGCTCCTCTTTAGTCCTAGGTAATATCTTTGATATTACAAGTCTGTACTTGTTATTATACAAGTATTTATTTGGTGTTCAACTTGTCAGCAAATCAGCGTAATAAAATCTGATGCTGCCCACTGCAAAGAGACTGCCCAGCTCAGATAGAGACTGTGAATCCCGAAAGCACTTACAACTCTTAGCCATGGTAAGCCCATTTATTTACTCTCAATAACATTGTCCAACAAATGTACAGGAGCAGAGCAGAAGTGGGTAGCTTTCAGAAAAACAGGGAAAATTTATAGGAAAATTTTATGTTTAGTATAAGTGATGGTTACCACTGGCCCTGTGATCATTACTTTTGTGCTTTTTTTTTTTAAACATTAGTCTAATATTCATTGTGAACTTTATAATGTCTTTTTCTGTGGTAAATTATTTTAAACTGAATCTAGGTACTGAAATAATTGTTTAGAATGTATTCATCGTATTTTTAAAGTGATTTTTCACTCATCACCAAGTACTTTTTGCTTGTATGCTTAGCTGTATTACAAAACTAAGCATTCATAACATTTTTTTCACTGTTCTGAAACCAATTTTGGGGGCATTTGTAGTAACTAGAAAAATCTTTAGGAATTTAGACATACTGTCATTTGTCAGGCTCTAAGGGTCAGAAAAGACCATCTGATCATCTAGTCTGGCCTCTTGTATCACATTTCACCACAGCATTTCTTCATGCATTCTCTTCATCTTTATGTCATTTTTAATATCCATGTGAACTACTAGCATTTTCCAAACAATTTATATTGATGTGGAAAGAGAAATTCTGCTGCTATGTGTCATTGCAGATTTAGGAAACATAGGAACCCTGTCACATGTTAGTCTTTAAATAAGAGAAAGAACAATTGACATGGTGCATACCTGGTACACCATTATTACCAACTTGCCTCCTCAACTTTCATGGCCTAAGCATGAAGAAAGAATTTGTCACTTTGCCTGAAAAGGTCAGAAAGATGAGATGAAAGCATCACAATGGGGATAATCCTATTACTGTAATTAGGGAATCATCATTTATCACTTCAGCTGTAAACAAAGCCTGTTTTGTCTTCACTGAAGACTTCCTGAGCAAGTGAAGATATCTGCACCCCCTTCACTATTCCAGTGCATGAAAAATCTCTTTCACTAATTATTTGTCTTGTTTAGTTTTTTTATTGTCACAGGACATAGGAAACCTATTAAAACCCAATGTTTTAACCTATTAAAACCCAATCTATGCATATAGCAAATAATGAGAAAAGCCGTTTAAAATGTTAAGTATAGAACCATTTGCAAGCTGTTTTCCAAAGCAGTAAAACAGCGTTCTTGTAGCAATAGTGGCATTGAAGTTGATGAGGGAAATGCTAGGGGGGGGGGAGAGTAATTTTAAAATATTCCTGAGCTATTGAAGGATCACACACCTACTAAAAGCTGGCAAAGTTTTAAAAGGTCCTTGAAGCAGCAATTAAATATTAACAAAAATATACGAATGACTGCCTCGTGTCTAATTCACAATAACCTGTGCTCAGACTCACCATAACATTTTAGCCAGTCCTAAACATTATAAATACCCTTGCAAAGCACATTTTGCTCAGTCTCAGCTCTCTCTCCAGATCAAGCTGCTAGCCCATATGTTTGAACCTTAATGCCCTGGCAATTGCCAACTAGCCCACATTTCTGAAAAAGATTTTCAGGAAAAAATCAAACTACCTTAATGTACAAGAAATTAAACTACAGAACTCTACCTGATTTCTTTACAGTTTTCTTTTTAGCTATCAAATGCAAATCTATGTATAAAAGGATACAAAAAATTTGAAATTAATCTAGTTTTGAAATTTTTTCCCACTCTAACTGTAGTCACAGTAATGTTTCTGATACCATTTAAAACTATTTCTTTGGGCAGACTTTGTTTTTGTTGTTGTTGTTTCACCAGTAACAAAATTTTTGGTAATGAAATTGCAGTAGCACCACTTTCTCCACAAAGTTATCTTCTGGTTATAAAAATATATATGCCTGTTCTCATTTATACAGGTGCAGCAGCTGTGCCTTAGCCATGTTTCACATTGATTTCAAGTTCTGTGTACAGGCCCGCATGTAATTTTGTGTGCACTCTAAGAATCAAGGTGACGTCTCCCAGTATTCATGTCCTGCCAGCTCTCTGAATTTCACCAAGACCAAAAAAATTTTTTTTTCCAAATACCAAATTTATTAAATCAGTTGACTCATCAGCCTGAAAGTCACTTTTTGATAGCAACCAGCATTAGCCGCCCCAAGAAGGCATAATCACAAAGGTTTTAAAACTCACTTTGAAACTGCTGTGTTTCTTGGTTTGAATTACAGAAGTAATTTTCCATGTTACTTACTGTGTTTCACAGGGAAAGCTTTCCAGTTTGATGCACTGAATCTCCCCATGTTTCAAAAGCAAGAAGTAGTGTCCACTCTACCTTCTACAAAGAATTTGCTCTTTTATCATTAATGCATTTTCTTTTGTATATCCCCTTAGAGTCTATGTCTTTTCTACCCTACATCATTTCCTAGAACATCAGTCATTTTCACTGCTTTTCAGGATTTCTACCACATTTTTAATACACTGACTGAAATGACTATCAACTATGATCCCTTTTAATATGTTACTTCAGTGCAGCTGAATTAAAATATCAGCAAAAAAAAAGAATGTAAACAAATAAATTTAAATTATAGTGACTCTTACATATCTTTACAGGATGACAAACTTCTTCAGATCTTTATGAAGGCTCGCTAGTTTTCCAATGGTAGAAACTATGCAATAAAATGACCCCATAATTCAGATCTGTAGTTCAAAAATCAGTGCACTTTACTATTAGATTTAAGTGCCATCACTAATTGCTGGTGAAATGCACTGACTCGTTCTCTCTGGGCTGGCCAGTTCAAGATGCAGCGAGATCTGAACATTCCTCTTCTCAGGTGAAGTGCATGATACAACTTGTAATCTTGGATATCATTGAGAAAGATCAGTATGATGGAGTCCCGACTTTGTTCAATAGCTTGCCGAAGAGCATGATACACCTTGAAACTGAAGCAAAAATAAGACATAAATCAATGTTTTCTTTTATGTGAAGGAAAAAGAAAAGACAAACAGTTCTTAACAGGGGTCTTAATGTCTATTTTGTGACATACAATGGTTATTACTTTTCTTAAACTAGTTGTATCTAATTAAAAAAAATAAATTCATGCTCTAAAAATATAACCTAAGTCTACTGTCTTGATACAGCCTTGTTTAGCATAATTCCTTTCATTACAAGACCACTGCATAAGAATGGTGACAAGACTAATTTAAAGGCAAACAAAAATCATCTTTTGATGCTAGTGGTCTCACTCATTGTTGCTCTTCTTCAAATGTGTAATTTTAAGGAAAGCAATCTTCAAAGGTGGCAGCCTGACTATTGGAAAAAAACCCCAACCAAACAAAACAAAACAAGCCCCCCCCCAAAAAACCCCCAAAACGAAATCAAACAAACAAAAAAACAACAAAAAACTCAACAAAACCAAACAAAACCCCCCAAAACAAACAAACAAGCAAGAATAACCCACAAAAAACACCCAAGAAAATGCCTAAAACTGAGATAGTCAAATGTCCACTTACTGTATGTGTGGAACAATTAACTTTATTAATTTAGGAATTTTTCTGAAGTTACAATGTATTACATAAATATATTAAAGGAGATTTTGCATGGGTATATTTCATTAAATGCTATTTTTTATTAAATTACAATTTTAAAATGATCTTGTTAAAATATCTCTTAAGAAATTTTCCCCCTTAGAGATAAAATTTTATATCCTACTCACTTTTTACACCAGGGATCCTGTAAGAGGTGTTCAGTCACAACAAAAATAATCTTCCTGCTCATTTTTATACTGTTAATTGTGGCTTCAAATTCAGACACACCTGCTTCAAAGTCCCGTTCTTCTAAACAAAACCTAATTTCAAAGTGGTTATTTTTTTCCAGAGACATGAAATTTTTAGACACCCAATTCTTGTCTTCTCTTGCATGAATAACATAGGCATCATAATAAAACTGTTCCTGTTGTCTCTCAAATTCTTTAAAACCAAGCATTCGATTAACTAAAATATTCCAGTAGAAAGCTATTCTCCACCCTTCAAAATGGATGGTAAGGACAATAAAAATGAGTAGCGTCACAACACTGGTAGAGATCACGAAAAGAAGTTTAAATGGAGCACTGTCTTTGCAGGCTGAACTATCAAAATACAAAACCAGACTACCATGATATTTAGGTGGGGTGTTGCAAATGTACTGGGACCTCAGTCCAGGTATATCTGCTTGGGTCACATTAAGCCAATCAGCAAACCAAGCAATGCTTTCACAGGTGCAATCAAAGGGATTGGAATCCATCTCCAGTGTTTTCAAGCTCTTGAAAGGTGGGCCAAATACTTTTTCTTCAACTGAGGTTATCAGATTTTTCTGAAGGTTCAACGAATCCAGAGAGGCTTGGCCATCAAACAGAGTTGCTGGAAGCAAATTCAAATTATTCGATCCTAAATCCAAGTGTTTTAATTGAAACAGACCCTTGAACACCTGAACTGGAATTTCATCAAGCCCATTTGATTTCAAATTGAGAATTCGCAAATTGGGAAGACCTTTTAAAAAAAGAACAGGGCCACCTGGATTTGCATGTTTCCAAAGTCGGGCCAAATTATTGTGCTGCAAATCCAATATGTCAAGTTTGTCAAGTCCATCAAACAAGTCTTCTTTTACATTTGCTATGTTATTATTGCTGATGTCCAGGACAGTCAGGTTTCGTAGAGGATGAAAAGGTGAAGGAGAAAGTGCCAGATTACTGCACCCTACCTTCCTCAGCATCAGTTTTCTAAGGCTTGGGGCAAAAATGAATGATTCACTTTGCAAAGTCAGGTTTTTATTATAGGAAAGATAAATATCTTGTATATTATTGAGACCTTTAAACTCATGACCTGTGAGCTGTTGACTAATTTCATTGAGACCAAGATGAAGAATTTTTAGGTGTCCCAAGGAAGAAAATGCCCCACTTTCTATTGTAGAGATTCTGGTTTTTGTGAGGTTGAGAACCTGTAAGCTAGAATTAGCAAGCGATGAAAATGTTTTATTAGTTATTCTTTGTAAGTTTAGGTTGCAGTTGGAGAGGCTCAGGTATTTCAGGTTGTTCAGACCTGTGAACATATTAGCAGTAATTCCTGGAAAATTGTTATTATCCATTATAAGGTACTCCAGGTGGTATAACCAATGAAAAGAAAAGTCTTCAATTTTCCCAGTAAGTGAATTTATGAGATTCAAATATTTAAGTCTGGATAATCCATAAAATAAACGTGAAGATATATTAATAGTATTAAGCTTCAGGTTTAAGTATTGTAAACTTGAAAGCCACTGAAATGAGTCATTTTCTATGACAGAAAGAGAATTTTGGGAAAGGTTTAAACTTGTAAGATTTGTTCCTTGCAGTCCCTGGAAAGTTGACTTGCCAATGTAGGAAAGTTTCACATGGCTCAGTGAGAGGTTCCGAATGGCTGTGTTCGATAATTCTGTACAAAGTTTCTTTGTGCGTTTTTCACCAAGTTCAACATCATTCAGTATGAGGCCAAACAGATTTCCAATTGTATGGAAACATCCCGTATGAAACTGAAGGGACAAGAAAAAAAAAGTCTTGACCTAAACAAGGGGATTATGTAAGAGAGTTGACCAATAAAACAAAAACTTGGGAAGGTTTTCAAATGAGATTTTCAAGCAGAATAGAACTTCTACACCCAGATTGTTTCACAGCCAAGTTTAGACAAACACTTTTTGGAGTTTACACTTCTTGTGACAATAGTTTTATCATTTATAACATAATTATCATAAATCTGAGTAGTATTATTTTCGAAGAAGATAGAAAGTGGCTTAGTGAGATGCAAGTTTGAATCCAACTACCGAAACTCTTTCTCTAGAAGTATCTTAAAATTTGTGGTATCTTTCTTCAGCTTTCTTCTATTGGTATCTGCTAGGTATACTAATTTACTAGTTATTACGTCTGCAGACAGACAAGAAGAAACCCAGTTTCTCTGTGCAAGCAGAAGCTACTATGAAATCTAATCCTACACACTTGCTTTCACAATATGGATCACAAGCTTCTGTCATAGTGCTTGACCCTCATCTTGATTAAGATGTCAGCTGAGTTATTAAACACTCCATTTGTCAGAATGATTCAAATGCATAAGGCTGCTTTTTAGATAGCAGTACTGTAAAACCAGAGCAGCTGAAAGCGGCACAGAGTAGCAGTTCCCAAGAAAGGAGTACTGCCATTTCCTTATCCACACACTGTAGCCTTGTGCCAGAATAGGCCTACATGTAGTCACATGGTGAACCAGGTAAGAACCAGTGTGACTACAAGCTAACTGAGCCGAAACATCTGTAGAGTTTCCCCAGGGATCCAGTGCACAGCCTCATAAAAGCCGGTATCAGAAAGAGGGAGGGATGAAGCAGCCAAGGAAAAGAGGATGGTGGGATTCACTCTTAGCACTGATACAAACTTATACCACCTTAAAATATTCTTGTAGGTTCAATGTACATTTTCTTTAGAGATCAATCAACGGGAAAACAAAAAAAAACAAACAAAAAACAAACAAACCAAGGAAATCCAACGCATATTCAGTATTCATATGCTGAGGGTCAATCAGTTTAGAATTGTCACACTTACCATCACTCTTCAAAGAATCATAACACCAAGAAGCAGATCAGACAGCACAGTGAGGTAGGTGGAAAACAAACACCCATGTGGGTTTTTTTTAAAGGAGTGAGTATATTTTTCTGGAATTATTATTTCTCTGGCGTTCCCATAGGCACAAATGAATGCTCTCTTTGATTAACAGGGAAGTGAGACCGAGCTTGTATAACCAGACTTGCATAGTACCACACTTTTAACCCACTTAGATAGTATGTCAGCCCTTCACCTTCAGCACATCCAAAAAAAATTCTGCATAGAAAATACCTGGTAAGGATTCTCAGAGCATCTAGGTCTTGCTTGAGACCTCTGATGTACATGAAGCCTCTATGAAGCCAGCCTGTGCTGATTTCAGTGGCAAAATAATTCTCTAAATCACTACTGGAGGTCAGGAGTAATGCTGTATAAAATAGAATGGGTTTTGGACCTCAGTGGATCAAAATTGTAATGTAAATGACATGCAACCATAAAGGGTAAATCAGGATAGTTCCATTTTATACTTACACCTGTTGAATTTCTGGTGAAATGCTTCCTACCTCTTTTAGTGGATTTGATGACAAATCAAGGCTATTCAATGATGTGTTGCTAAGAAAACTGAAGTCGTCTTTTTTCAACTCAGTGATTTGGTTGCCACCCAGAATGAGCTCATAGAGTTTCTCCAACTGTTGCTCCAATCCTAAATTGGCTGACTTCAAAGAATTATGAGATAGGTCCAAAATATTCAAGTTCTGGAGAGAAGATGCAAGAAAAAAAGGGATAAAATTATTTTTTATTTTTATTTTATATAATATACACAAAAAATTTAGAAATATTTCATTAGAGTATAACTGATTAGAAATTTGTTGCAATACTGCACTTAAAATAAATTTGTAATAGAGAAATGGCAGCTTTCAAGCTCCTGCTTGAAAGAAAGAAGTATTCCGTGTCTTTCACACCAGTAACTTTCACGGTATTCATGGTATTAACCTGCTAAAGTACCTACTGGAAACCAAAGAATTACTTTAGCTAAAGTTCCTTAATTCACTGAAGGCCCTCCTGCCTCAGATAAAATGATAAATGCAAGAGCCTACAGCTGGCTGCAGTTACAACTACTGCAGTATTAAATATTACATTCTGCCCTCTTTCAGCGTGGTCCAGCCCGGTAAATGGACATGAGGAAGGTGAAGTTCCTGGCATGAAGGCTGGCTGCACTCAATTGTACTCAGTTGTGTCAGCAGTCCTACAATGCAAGCAAGTACACTTTATGTAACTGAACTGAGTTTAGCAGAAAAGCTCAGACCTACTCAAAACCACGTGCACACTCATTAGAACACTGAGTGACCTGTAGTACCCACGCATTGTCTTTACTTTACTTTCTTTTGTCCTTAGGCTCTTCCTTCTGCATGATTCCTTGCCTGGTGCAAAGACCATAAAAAAATAAAGTGGAATAGTCCTTTCCTGCCTTCTGTGGTGGTCCCCCAATCTCTGCTACAGACAAGAATATTTAACCACATATAAACTACCAGGGAAAACAAAGGTACAATAAAACATTTTTACTCTTTCTCAGTTCTTCAAGTCCTGAGAGATGCTACATTCAGCCTAAGCTCTGGCCTTCCTGGTTTGAATAATTACACCTCAACCTTGAGAATTTAGGCTACCGGCTACCCAGGCAGCTCAGATTCCACACCATCCACTTCGCTGTTATTCTCATCATCTGCTGCTACTATTCTCTCAGCACTTATCCTGCATGGAGAGGTGCTTAAAAGGATGCAATAGGAAAAAAGGAATGGGGAGCATTGGCTCACAAAGATGACTGAGACTCCAACGTGCTATAACAGAAGAAGCCACAAGGCCTCTTCTTCAGAAAAAATCAGTGGAAGTTTGTATGCTGGGTACTTTGAGATACAAAGGCAGCAGTTCTGTATACACGCTGGAAAATACAGTAAATTCCCCATTTACATTTTATTTACATGAAAGGGTGCATTTCTAAATCTTACCTCCAGGGTTTTGAAAGGATCATTTTCTATATTTAGTCTGTTGTATCCCAGATTGAGCTCAGTCAGGTTGGTGCAGGAAGCAAAGACTCTGTCAGGCAGCTTAAGCAATTCATTATGTTGTAACTTCAGAATCTGCAACAGGGGCACATTTTGGCACAATTCTGGCTGCAGTTTAGAGATGCTGTTGTAGCCTGCATTCAAGTAAACCAGCTGGCTGTACTTGGTCAGATTTGCAGGACCTAGCTGTTTTAGCTGATTATGAGAGATGTCCAAACTCATTATATTGTTTGGAAGATCAGAGGGAATTTGAATCAGCTTTAGGTGACTGCAGTCAGCCATTTCATTTTGGATATGACATTGCTTTCCATCTGATGCACATGGCCAGAAGACAAACATCAGTCTGACATACAAGCTGCTCCACCAGAGAATAGCATTTCGCATCATTCTATCTGCAAAGGCAAAATGAACACTGCAAATTACAATCATTTTGACACAACTTGCATCTTAAACTGAAAGCTAAGCAAGCAAACCTTAAAAAATACGTAATTTCACGCTGAGCAAACACTCTGTGTTTCTAACCCATATAGTAGCATTCACTT
Source organism: Edolisoma coerulescens (assembly GCA_013397115.1). NCBI lineage: Eukaryota > Metazoa > Chordata > Aves > Passeriformes > Campephagidae > Edolisoma > Edolisoma coerulescens. The sequence goes on from VWZW01007554.1 coordinate 710,964, forward strand.
CTGCAGAAGAGTTATGCTTAAGAATCTCTCTAAATAAAGATTTTTATTTAAAAGCAATAATATTGTCTTACATAAAAACACCTTACAAAAAAGGTATGTTCAAAAAGCTGCCAACTTTATCTATTATCAATGAAGATTTCCAATCACTTTCTCTTTTCTGATTAATTTTGCATTGCTTTAACATGCATAAAATACAGTAAGTATGACAAATGGTACACAAGCCTCTTGATGTTAGTCATTGAGCTCGGAGCTTAACCACCTGTAAAATATTTATAGTTATATGCAGTAAAAATACATAATATACCACTTCTTTTACTGTTCTTGCCAGTTTTTATTTTACAAGTCAATCACACAAAATTCTGTCTTTCCATCTGGTAGAGAAAGAAGGAATACCAGGCTATAGAAACATGTACGATACAGTAAGAGCACACAAAATAAATCAGTACAAACCTAATCAGAGAAAGAAGTGGAGAAGAGCCAAGGTATAGAGAAGACACTGTTCATAGGTTCAACACATTTATCCAAATACCTTCAGGAAAACTTACATATTTAAGAATTTATATACTCTACCCTATATCTTTTGGTCATTTACATCAACATTGAAACTCTAATTTTCAATGGCTCGACCTGTGTGGTCATTACATTTCTAACGAATCTTGGGCTTTTTCATAGTTTGCTGATTTTCTACTTAGTGTCCATTAGATTTAAATTCACCTGGTGATCTTGTAACGAGACTACTGCACAAGGAAGAAAATTAATTCCATATAAATTCTGACCAGAAGGGAGCTGTAAGAGCTCAGAAGGGTTTGACTAGCCTTCTGAGTCATAGAGCTTGCCTAATTAAATGGCATTTCTGCTAATCAAAAGAAGAGTCCTCTGCATTTTCCATATTATTCTCTACCGAATTAAACTGTAGTAGAGGGAGAACATATTTTGTGAGTGTTTGCCTGAATGGTTTTCTCATGCTTTAGCAGAAGACAGTAAGCTCCTGTCTTCAATTTTTTCTTTTTTAAAAAATAGAAAGCTTATAATTTCAACTCCGAAGCTTTAAGTGTCTCCACAGTCTTGATACACACATGCCTTGAGTACATTAGCAAACAATGAAACAAGAAATTAGAAGAGAAATTAAACCAACACATTTGTATAGGAAAAAAAGAAAAATTCTTCGTAACAGATGTTTTCTAAAGAGATGTATTTCCACTAGCATAACAAAACATTCTAAGGAATTGACACTGTAACCTGCAGCCAAACAGGAGCTGAGCAGGTCAGACCCCAGCAGAGTTTGACTCCATAGCTGACCTGCCTTTTCAGAGGGGACACATTAGGACTGCTCCAGTGACAAGAAGTCACATCACAGTGGCCAGAGGGGCACCACATGACTGCCTTTGTGGGAGCAACCTGGCCATCTAAGGAGAAACATTTGTAAAATCCAGTGGGAGTGGGGATACAAGCAAGGGAGACGGGGACCTAAAACATTGCAAAGGCACACACAAAGGACTACAAAAGATGGTTTAAAATAAACCTTAATGAAAAAACAATTCCCTGCTGGGTACTGCACGTCAGGCTGACCCACATCCTGCAGCTCACATAGCCTGGCTCTCCACGCATCTGCCGCTGGTTAATGGGGAAAAGGAGGGGACAGCAAACTCTTGGTCCTGCAGACAGCCTGGCCTGCTACAGCTGCTGCCAAACACAACACCCGTGTCCCTGTAGCTGAGGAAAATAAAGGACCGCTTGTCCTACCTCTTTCCTCTGCACCCCAACTCCTGGAAACACGAAGGAAAACAAAAGGGAAGCTTGTCTATGACAGAAGCTTGCATCCTGCTCTGCATCATTCTCAGGGTTTGCTTCAGGGTGATCAGAGAGCTGCTGGGTTCTGCAGCAATTGTTGCCAGCTCATCTTTAAGTTTGAAAGGCAGAAGAAATGCACAATCACAAAACAGGCTCTTTAGCTGACTTCCAGCAAGGCCCAATGGGCTGCCTTTTCCTGGAATCAGCTTTAGGTGTTTCAGCTTTGGCTGGGGATCCAGTGAAGAAAGCACACACCCGTTATCAAACTTCAGGGACAGCGTTTCAGATGGGCAAAAGAAAGAACTACAGATTTAACCTTATGAGCAAGAACTTTAAAAACTGGCACTGACTTGGCTAACTTGCAAGTTAAGAGAAATCCAGGATCAAGGAAATCACCCTGAGCAGCACTTTGCCTTTGCACGTCGATATTCACCTTCATTAGTATGAAGTTAAGAATTTTACCGACTCACCTCTGCGGGCTTTATCCCCTTCTGTCTGGAAGCATCCCTCCTCTGCACTAGTTTCTCAGCACACGAAAACCATGCGGAAACACTCTGCCCAGAGCCGGAAGAAGTGAAACCGAAAGCGTGGCCGGGCGCGGCCACGAGCGGAGGGGCCGGCTCCGCCAGCCGGCGGGATGAGCATCCCCCGAGCAGCGGCAGCCACGGCTCCCCCATCCGCCCCGACCCGTCCTCACATGAAAGGTTTCAGAGGTGCTGAGGGTGGAGATAGCTCCTAACCCCAGAGTTGGGCTGCTACTTGTGGTCGCTGACCACAAGGAAACCGATTTAAGCTCACAGATGTGCACGAATGAGCAGCAGCATCACACGATCCTGTTTAAAACTCAGTTACAATTTATTCACGGCTATTTTCAGTGTCTCCGAAAATCCTCAAGGGCATATCCTGAAAGCAGACATCCTGACCAACCGATTACTGACATAGGAATATTAGTTTTTAAAGTAGAAACACAGCACCAATGTTCCCTGCAGAGCCATGTACAGTATTCCTTTTAAAAGGGAATTTAATTATGTGAGAGAGAAGTATATTTCATTTCTAAGACAGAAAATAAAATACTTTGTATTTAAAAAAAGTCGAACCAACAATTTGTTCTTAAAAGTCCAAGTTAAAGTTTCAGGTTCAGCTTTCAGATATGTGTTGTCTCTGTACTGTTTGTGAATTTGTGTGTCCCTGCTTTCCCAAGGACCTGACCATCAGTTTCCTGGGGGGACTTTCTCAGTACCAGCTTCTGGACATGACAAGAAGTGCTATTGCTTCAACTACATTGGCATTCTTAAATATTGTGCAGAACTCATCCAGCTATACTTAGGACACACCAATCCCTGAGGTCACCTTACATTTTTAGGTAGTTGTGTGGTCCCCTTTTAAGTGAAGAGCGGGTAGCTGCAGACTACCCAGAAAATAATAAACTTGGGCTTTAATTCTTCATTGGAAGTGTTTGAAATTATAACCTACAGCAATGTGTTAACTGCCTGCCCATCAGGAGCTCTGGGGAGGGAGGGAGCCTGTGCTGGTTTCAACCCTTTGTCACATTAAATCTGGCACTACCAACAAATTTGCTGTGGAGGAGACTGGCTGAGAGATAGGCTTCGTAACAAAGAGGTTGGGGCCCTTACTTCCTACTTCTGTTCTCTGAATTCTTTCAGCAATTGTTGGATATAAATTAATTTTTATTCTTGGAGTTGGGATGCAAACTGAGACCAGAACCCAGTTCCTTTGGAGCTGAAAGGCTCTAAAGCCTTTCATTCTTATTTCACAGGTAAACCTTGATCCTCCCTTTCCTCTTGCTGTGGGAAGAGTAAATTTCTATTCCATGCTGTCCTGTGTGCTTGTGTCAGGATAGGGTCATTTGATCAGAAGCACAGCCACCTGAAGTCACATTAAGTTAATCTGAAGAGGATTTTTGCTTTGTGTATTGTGATTCTGCTGCTTTAGAACATAGAAGATCACATTGATGGTAAGAAACATAATAATTAGCAACCTTTTCAGATCACTATTTCAGCACAGCAATACTGTCAGGTATTTTATCTCTCCCTACACCATACTCATACTAGAGATAAAATGTGCTCTTTGATCTCACCTCACAATTTATTGCTTCTCAAACCTCTCTTCCCTCTACACATGGGAGACTATTAGGAAGCTACAGTTGTCTCAGGCACAACGGAGGAAAACCATCTAATGCTGATGAAGCTGTTAATTTTTTCAGTAAGGCCTTACAAAAATACAAATACACTCTAGCCTTACAAAAATATCAGTGGCTCAGGGAGACAGCAGCACATGGATGTTCAAAAGCTCCACTCTTTTGGAGCTCTTGCACTGTGGGTAAGAAAATTTATTTTAGTACAGAAAATTTCAAAGTAACGAAACATTTTGCAGCGTGGTTTACAAGAGCCAGCAGACAGTACTGTGCGAGTTACACTCTAGGGCATATAGAACCAGTGCAGATTCAGCAAGTATGGTTGGTAGTTCTGAGGCAGACAACGAAGTGGATACATTTGTGCTTACTTCAGTGGTGGGCAACCTCATCAGGTTCCCAAGTTGCCAGAACTCCACCATGTAGCTTGCTTTACCCTATACTTATGTTTTCAAGCACTGGAAAGAGCACAACAGCCCATAATGGAGGGCATAGTCAAGCAATCCACATGTCCAGAGAATAATTTAGAAAAAAAGCAGCACAAAAATTAGGCAAGACTTTCACATTGTGCTCATGGTAAGCTTAAGTGAGGTGGTTCTGAATGGTGACAAAACACAGTCAGGCAAAATACTGGAGATGTAGCCATTTCATTTACATGTTTAAGGGCAGCGTAACCAGCAGCTGCACAGACCCAGCTTAAGCTTATCCAGGCTATAAACACGGAAGGGTGGGGACGTATGTGCAGTACCTCACGGAACACTCCCCGAGCTAACATGCCACCAAAACTGAGCCTAGGAAAAAAGGAAGTCTACAGATCGTACCTGATCTTCAGACACAAAGAAGTGTATTAACTTAGCACATGGCTAATGGAACTTCAGTGTTTTTGTAAACTGCAAGTCATGCTGCAAGCATCGGAGGAACACCCAAAATGAGAGAACACATGCAGACACTTCCAATGACTATCAGCCACTCAAAAGGTGAAAGCACCATATGTTGTGGTTGGATTCAGACACCCTGTGCAGCAATGGACAGGTTCATGGAAACAGAATTTAAAGATACCTGGTAGTGAGCTCAGCTACCAGGAGAAAGCAAGCAGGAAAGAGTAGACCTGAACAGTAAAGATCTGAGTCAAATCTTGAAAGGGGACTTCCTGCAACAGCAAGGCAGCCAGAAGGGAGGACAGTGTGGCAGACAGATTTAGCTTGGATCTGCTTCCTGAGACACGAATAGATGCTTCTTCTCTTGCGATTACATGAATTTGGCTAAGTTAACTGTACTGTTGAAGTATCTAGCAGGTCACATGACTTTTGGGTGCTATAGTTCCTCTAAGGCTGCTCAGTCAATACTGCTAATTTACAAGTTGCAAAAATTAAATTCCATTAGGTTTTTGTTAACACAAAAGTGGAAAAGAGTACGGGAGGATTCACAGACAGAATACGTTCATTAGCATTCTCCCAAAGCTCAAAGACAGAAGAATTTCTTCCATGCATTTCTTTTTTAAATTCCTTTTGTTGAATAAAAAAAGATGCTTATGAATAAAATCTGAGGACATTACCTGGGCAGGTAGCTGAGAACTCCACCCATTGTTTGGGGTTTAAGCTCTCTAGTAGCCAGCCAAGAGCAGTGGTTCCGACTAAAGTGTTTGTCATCTGGAAGCAACACTCAAACTGCCGGTGAACATGCACAGATAAAGTACGGCGTTGACTCGTCAGCTTTGACACTGTGGTGTACACATTTTCTGATGCATTGCACTGACTGTAAAGATCAACTGCAACTGCAGAATAGGTCACATTACCTGAGCAGAACAGGTATCTGAAATATTCTGGCCTGTAGGAGCATTCACAAAAGCTCATTTCACTACAGTTAGGTTGCTTTGCTTAGCCTAGCCAGGAGGCAAATTAGAGAACTGAGAACTCAGCTCTAGGGTGGATTCCAGTCCAAACACCACCTCTCCTCTCTTTATTGGGACAGTTACAAAAGCAGCCTTTGCGACCCTTTTCTCTGCATCTTCCACTGCTCCAGCAAGGACGCATCAATACTAGCACACATATTATGTCCATTCCTTTACTTTTCATCCAGGGAATTCTAATCCCAAAGAGAGAACCCTGGAGCCAGACAAAGGAGAAGTCAGCAACTTTTAAGTCAACCTTTTAGACAGGGTTAGAGAAGGTCAAAACATTTCATTTCATTATGTCACCATTTTATAAAATGGATCTCTCAATGTTTCGTGTTCGCAGCACTGGATTCATGTATATATAACTATTGCTCTTTAATGTTTTAGCCTTTTTTCATAAGGAAGTGGTAAAGAAGCTAGAATTTAGGACTTAGATATTCTTGTGTTGTGGAAATATTTTTGTACCACCAAGAACTCTCACCAGAAGGTGACAGCCTTCCTGAAATCTTGTTCTTATCCAGATTTCTCAATTAAGCATGCATATTAAATATTTTTTATTTACAATAGTTTCTATTTAACAGCATCTCCCCACAGTATTTATTGTCTGGTTTCAGAATTCCTTCCTTTTTTTGTTGTTCCCCCTTTTTCTGGCACATTGCCACACATGTTTTCACAGTATGTTTCCATCAGGAAATCTATACCCCATTGCAGGTCATATACAGTGGCTGCCATGCCAAGTGGTTTCACTGTGAACAAAGGAAACTTTAATAATAAAGTAGAAATTCCATCATTTGATTTACAGTCATGCTTGCAATACAAATAGAAAACATTAGGACAAGCCTACCACTTTTAGAAATATTTTCCCACTGTGCTTTGAAGGCAATGTAATCTCTGGCTTCTGAAAGTAAGCTGTATTTAAAAGAGCCACAGCTGTATTTTAGCTTTCCATTTACTAAAATCTCTATCCGGTTATATCCAGTGTATTTTTGCACTGATTTTTCCTGAGGAGTCACTGTGGCCTCAAAGCCTTAAATGCTCAGATTCCCTTCGAGCTCACAGAAGGTAACATGCACAGAATTAAATAATAAGAAGCAAACACAGCCAGATTGTCCACACTTTTTAATTCCTCATCCCCAAGAAATATTTGGCTGTGCTGACAGCTGACTTCAAATCCAGAATTGCTTCTTTACAATGGCCCAAGTACATGTCTTGTCCACACCTATTTTCTAATGTGTCTCATGAAAATATGGAAACATTAGCAATAAGTTATTCTTTAGATTGTTGTTTTTCTAGTGAAAATAAATATATTTTAAACCCTGTCAAATTTCAGTGGTATGAAAGGAGACACCATCAGCTGCCAGGTATTGAAAAGTTTCTAAGGTGTATCACAACAGCCACATACACAAGTTGCTGCATCTAACTTCACTTACAGGGTAGCAAGCAAATCATGAGCATGCTTTTAAGTGCTGTGAATATTGATTGTGAGCCTTCTGGAAATATCACTGTTTACATGGACTTCACACAGATGATCCTTCTTCTGTGCATTCTGCCTAATTGTGTGGGATTTTTGGCAATGCTTTGTTTTGTTGTGAAGGATATTTGCACATTGCTCTCAATAGGATTTTTTTTTGTCTTAGATTAACTACTAAAATCAACATAATACAATTTTAGTTATAGTTTTGAGGTTGCTGAGCAGGATAGCCAAAGAAATTGTAACAGTCCTTAGAAAACCAGATATTTTATGGTATCTGAGCAATTACTTGGACAAAGTTTTTGAAGAAGAAATACCAAATAATTTCAACTTCCTCATTAAATTTTGACATGTTAGAATTTATTTTAGTAGTGGTAAATGTGACATACATAATCTTAAATATAACAAATATAACACAAAAATAATGAACTCAGTAAAAGTATAGGATGAAGCAACATGATTCCATGTTCTTAAAAAAAAACTTGTGTTCTACAGGTATTTAAAATTTCTGGTTTTCATTCTGAATCCAAGAGAGCACAACAGCTATTTGAATCCAATCAACGGTTTTTTTAGGTCCATTGTTGACAGTGCCATTGTAGCCCATTCTTTGCAAGACAAACAGAGGGAGTTAGAAAATCATTCACAAAGAAGAAAAAAAAAAGAAAGGTCAGTCATAACTGCTAGCAAAAATATCAGGCTTTAAGTATAATCTCGTTAGATTGAAATATGAGGACTGAATCCTAACACCTGTGCATTAGATTATTACCAAATTCATCTGCAGACCTTAAACATCTATTTGTTTTCTAAGATCAAGAATGTGAAAACTTTTATCTATAAATAAATCGTGGAACAATATCTTTCAATTCCTTTTCCTAACCAGAACAAAGGCACAAAAAATAGAGAAGTATGTCTTATTGTAACTGGCTAAAAAAAATACTGGGTTTAACAGTTGATACACATTTACAATTTCATTTAATTAGTAAGTCAAGTTTTATGTAAGTAGTGGAAATATGACTATTTTGGACAGCAATTTGTCTATTAAAATTTTTGAAATTCAAGAAAACATTTTAAAAACAAATTGTAAAGGACTGGGCCTGATTCAGTGTCTTTAAACTAGAGACTGTTACAATTCTTTTTTTTCTGTATTGCACAAAATGCATTCCTTGAGGTCAGTTTCTTCTTGCCTACAGCTTATTGCTTTGAGCATACGAAATAAATTTGGAAACATTTGTTTGTAAATACAAATAGGCATTTGCATATTAATATGTTCCCATGCATGGTAATAGCTGTGCTCCCCTCCATTAGCCATCCTGATAAGGGGATTTAATTACCTAATGCACCAATAACTTGGCTGTCATTTTGACCCAGTGGGGAATTTAATGGAATAAGAGCATAACATTCAGACTAATTTGCATTAGGGAAAGTAAAACCGCAGAACCATGTTGAGGAATTGAGAGTCACTGCTCTGTTCAGCACAGCTAAAACAGCATGTCTGTAGCGTTGGAAACTGGTTATCTGCCAGGTTTCTGTTTTCTAAAGTATCAGGGAGTACTTGAAGATAATATAAATGGGCAGAAAAGGCAAAAAGAAATCCTGCAGTGTGTTGAGCATCTATGCAGAGAACAGAAAATGAGATACAGAGTTTATACACTTAAAATATGGGTCCTTGCAGTAGTAATGAGACCACCCCAGGCACACAGAAACGTAAGAAGCATAAGGACCAGGGATCAGAACAGAGCATATAGAAAAATTCCATCTAAGGCTGGCATCTTGCTCCACAGCAGGTTAGATTGGGTGAATTCTGACCTAATTTACCAGAAATAAGGATTTATCATTCACTGCTAGTAACGCAGGAAATATGCAAGATGACTTGACAATCGAAGGTCACCACAGAAACTACTTAAATCTGTCTAATGAGTTTTTAATATCCATTTGAAACCTTGTGTAATGCAACCAATTGCTGATCATCATTAATTAAAAAAAGATACTAAGAGCTAGAAAGATTTAGCAAGAGATGATTTTATATTCTGCAGAAAATCTTGCCAAGCAACGCAGCCAAATAAAACCTGTAAGTGACAGTCCATGTCATTGGGGTCTGCTTCCTGCTTTTACAGACAGGCTAGATCAGGAGGATCTGCAAAACATCTGCACAGGACACTGTCACAGACCACGAAACACTACCCACAATGTAAGGAGCCCCAAACCTGCAGTACAGTTTGAAAAGCAAAGAGAATATTGCACAGGAAAAGTGCGGGAGTGAGAACATACATTGACAATAGTAGCATCCTGCAATAAGGAAATTTGTTATAGGCCTGTCTATAATATGTTCAGGGCAAAGAATTATTAGAAAAATTGTCACATGAGGCAAGACATTGCCTCCTGTCAATTGATAGCTTGTTTATGGTTTACAGATATTACACCATACACTTACCTGAATTGCTGGGTTGCTCAACAACGCAGAGGTTAAGGTATTACATTTTCAGGAAACTAAAGCTATTTTTAACAGAAGAATGTGAGATTTTAGAATCCCTGTATTCTATTTCTCCAAAAAGGAAAATGCAAACATGTAACATGTTAATCTATTGGTTGTAATCATGTTATTCACATTACGCACAGTCGAAAACTGATTTTAAAGACAAATTTTTAGGCTTCTTGTCATTTGATCAATAGAAAACAAGTGAAAACTAGCAGTCTGATATTTTTCTGGATGTGAAGATAGCCTGAAAAAAATTCTCTATCCACAGATTTAGTTTATTATTTTTTTGCTTAGGCTTCAGTTCTGTCATCTGCTTATTGGATGATGAAAGCCAGGCTACTCATTTGGAAGTTGCTTAAGGAGAAAGCAAGTGTAAAGAGACAGACAGCAACAAGAAATTATGAGAAAAGCATTAAAAAGTTCTGTGAAAAACTGTTACATTAATGTCATAGCATTACAGTCTGTAGAAGCGATACCACAGAGAAAAAAAGAAAAAGGGGAACTTGCCAAGCAGTGCTTTCTGGACTGTCTAGAAGTTTCTGAAGCAGCAGTTTCTGCATGTGTCTTGCAGGCTGAAAGGTTTGAGAAAGATTTGGTGGCTTTCACCAGCCTGCAGCTCATTGCCCTGACATCACTATTGAAGACGAGGAAAGTAAACCCCTAACATGTATTCAGCCAAAACACCGTGCCTGTTCTGGCTTCCTTGGAGCCCTTCCCTTTGGAATACTGCCTTTTTTGATTGCTTCAACCTTAGTGCAATATCTTTACAATGTTTGGCTCCCAGGTTTATACTGTTTCTGATCATGTACACGTGTGAAAATGGGATTTGCACACAAAGATCATTGACAGTTTAGATTTACATCGTAGTCTGACCTTCTGAAGGTCATATATTAGTCAGTAGAAGGTTCTTACATCTTTGCCCTAATACTACCCAACTGAATAAGCAAAACCCATCAGGAATTTCTTATTAATTGTCCAAAGAATAAGTCTACAATTATAATTCTGCCATCGTATGCATCTGTCTAGTTAATAGCTCCAACTTTTTGGACATCCTGGAATTTAGGTAAGAAATGAAGTCTCATTGTATCTAAGTAACCTACTTCAGTTCAGCATGCATGGCTATGTGAAGCATAAAGTATAATCCATATTGGGGAAATAAGGTATATAGGCTGTGTTGCCTTTAGTGACCTCACATTAATTTTTCATTTTAATTACACCATATATGTTAGGTGTATTATGTTCTTCATGCCAGGCTGCTCCTGATCACACTGAGAAACACTTTGTAAAACCAGGTTCATCTATCTTCATAAATATAACCATAAATCAAATTAATTTCTCTTCAATTGAAGTTCAGCATCTTTAATCTGTATACCTAATATCTGTATGTGTAATGAAAATAAAAGCATGTGTATATAGCATCAGCCAGAGTGTCTCGAAACAGTTATTTGTATCCTCCAAACTACATAACTGAAGTTTCTCTAACTTCTAAGAATCTACTTTGGAAGTGATCTCCCTTAGTGTGCTTTATAAAGAGACAGTGGATACAGTGCCTCTCTTCTGATTTGAATTCCTGTGCTAACAGTATTCAAAAAAAAATAAACCCAAACAAATGAAAACCTTAAATTAATGCACTGAAACAAAAAATAAGCTTTTCGTTTGGACAAACCCTAGGAGGCAGTAAAGAGAGCAGATTTTATCCCAGACAGTACTACCTGGCCAAATACATAAGTATTCATACAAACACTGAATAGGTTTCTTGAAATTCCTTGAGATTTTGAGACCTGAAACTATTGGTCACTGCTATATTATGGCTAATAGTTGAAATAAAAATAGATTTATACAAAAATAATGGATGCAGAATACTTTTTAAATGTTTTTGCACTGCATTATTTAGCAACTGACTTAGTAATGGAACTATGAGAAATATTTTATTTTAGGTACTTTAATTACAAGAAAGGAGAAATGCATTGAATCACCTTTTCTGTATAAGAGAGTAAAATCATTTCAAAAGCATAGAGCTGCAATTGGTGCTATTGGCACTATTCCACCCCACCCCTCCCAAAGAAAGCTATTTATAACAGGAAATGTCAGATTTTACTATTTTGAAAAGGCAGCATAGAAGTGTCAGCATGCACTTATGAAGGTGTCAAATTGGTCAGGGTTTAGTGCTCTCAAAGAACACCACTAGATGTCAGCAGTAACTTTCCGCAAAATGCAAACGAACCGGTTGGTTTCTATTTAGAAATCGGTACAAACCCTTAAGGTAGCTCACAGAGTCCAAAGTTCCGTACGGAAAATGTGTAACTTAAAGATTGATGCTGCAACTGGTTCGGAATCAGGGCTACACGGCTGGCACAACTCAATTTGTTGAACTAAATTTATATTTACAAGAAATTCCACAATCTTATCCTTAATAATTGAATATTTAATACACATAGAAGGAATCATTTTATTCAGTTAAAAAGAAAAAAAAAAAACAAAACCAGGATCACAGCCTATAGAATCTGGTATATTTATTGCAATCACTGCTCATAAGCCGCCTGCTGCTGCTACTGAATTTACCAGAATTTTATCCAAATAACATAAGGAGTAACATATGGACAGAACTGCACTTTAACAGTTTTATAACAGGCTACGTCCTGTAAAATTCAGAGGTGCGTCACTATGACAGTGCTGAGATACCTAAAATACATGGCTTATTATTCCTAAGATACAAGCCTTAACCTTCCCCGAGTCTGCCCACAAACTATTCATATGATTTTCTGGTGGTGGATTAATTACAATTATGAAAAAAAAAACCCAAACAAACAAACAAGCAACAACAACAAAACATCAAACCAGAAAGCTGCAAGCACTTGGGAGGGTTTTTTTGGCAACAAAGTGCCTGAGAATTTCTCTCCTGATTCAGCTCAGTGTCTCTTCTACCGTTTACTTTATTTGTAAATATATATTTATATATATCTATGCCATGAGCATATATACCTTAGTAAAATGCCTTTGACCTGTTTTTCCTTTCTGAATTCTTGTGCTAATTTGTAGAAGCAAGCAGATCTGAACACCAAATGTGAAAATTCACAATGTAGGAACACTTGGTATTGGAATCTAGACTTTTACACTGCTCATCAAAGCCAGCTATGAAATCTATTCATTCATGGTAATGATAAGTTGGTCTGAACTGGCAGTATAGGTGGTGGAACACTTTTGTACTTAAATTTCAATACAGGTTACTGTATCTAAGAAGACATGAATTGAAGGCAAAAGTGATGAGTAATTTTGGTTTAATACTTTTTTTCCAAACAATCTCAGTAGGAAGTCATGTTATTAGTTTTGTTGCAGATAAGGGTATGAGTGTTGCAAATAGTATGCAGATCATAAGAAATTCTATCCTTTGATGTTCCCCTACAGTGTAAGCCTGGGCTGGCTACTTTACTACCTTTTTTATCGTTTTCTCTCTCCTATAGGTGGAGATTTGTTTTTCCTTTTTAGAGAAAACGTGGGCACCTGCAGATAGAATGTACTGCATATTATCAGCTGTATTTGTGCATGCGGTCAGGAATGAACAGCCTAGAATTGAACTGGTTTTCCAAATCAGTTCCTTCCATTAGATTTTTCCCACCTGTGTTGATGGTGAACTGACTGTGAAATCTGAGGCCTTAACAGCTTCCTTAAGCAGATTATTGTATTGCTATTTTCTCCATTCTCTCTTGCTCCATTGAAATGACTGTTACAGGCAGTTGGGTATTGTGTGAATTAAGTCCTTTAGCACAGAGAGTATCTGAATGTACAGAGTGCCTAACAGCCTTAAATTCTGGACATTACCATAGTGTTTGTGCAAGTTGAAAGATTAAAATTTGAAATGTCAAAAAAATCTGCAGAAGATCCACAGTGCAAGCTCTACAGTCCTTGCAAGTTCTATGGTCCAGGAACACTTCAGGTTGTGCAACACCATTGAGCTGTCCTACCTAAGTCACAATGGCTGGACATATCTTGGCATACAGGAAAACTGTTTGAGTCGAATGCTGCTTGCTTGAGCTATACTGTTTAACTTCCAAATCATTTCTGCTACCAAGGCCATTACAGTAGATACTCAGGAAACAATATGTACGAGACAGCAAATCCTTCAAATTGCCAATAAACTCACTTCTGTCAAGAAGCAAGACAGTTCACAGCACAGTTCTGTAACTTGTCTGCTTTGTAGACAAGTTCAGAGGTGAACTTTAAAAAACAAAAAATTAAAAATTATGGAGGGAGACAAGATATTTACAAACTTAAAAATAAAGGGGTTCAAATCTTATTTTAATTATCTATTAAATCACCTGGATAAATTTTTTGCTAAGAACAGTTATTTGGAGAAAAATAAAAGGATAAATTTCACAGGATCGAGGATCTTAAATGAGTCTTATGCCTTGAAATAATGTCTTTTTTCAATGGGTAATATTTACTTTATGTTAAACAAGTACAAAAAGGAAACTAGTGCAGAGCAGCACATCTCACCAGTATTGCCAACTGCAACCATGGCACACACATAATTTAGATTCTCGGGAAAACTCAGCTTGGCTTGAAATTGACCTTACATCAGGGGTAAAACTTTGGGCTAAGAAAGCCTTATTTTGCATATTAGTCCAATTAAGTTGACAGTTGGAAGGTCTTACATAAATATGACAGCTAATGAATAACCTTACCTCCAAACAAGCTGAGATTGTTTTGTTTTGGTTTTTTAAAGAATTATTCTTAAAATTATAGCTTTAAACACAAAACAGTGAGAAAAAGCAAGAAAGCTGTGGACCAGGAACACCAATTATACTGAAAATTTTTGTATGTTCTTTCTGTGCTTTAAAAATTCTCATGTGTTTTTAAGTTATCTCATGCCTCCTGTTACAGTGATACTTGTTTGTACGTTCTCAGAGCAACTATTCAAAAGCAATTTCTCTCCATCTGAAACCATGCCCCTCACAATATTGACAAGGTCAGTGAGGTCCACAGGAATTCATTTGCTGAGTAAGTGCTAGTCATGCAATTTACAGCTGCTTGGATGAGCTGTTTTAATTTACAGCACAGTTTTGCAAGTTGTCAACCTGCTTTAAAGAAAAATGCCTGAATTATTCCCATCGATGTTGTTGTATTCTCTGCACAAGTGAGAATGTTGTCCAGATTTTTAATGCCAGATATAAGTAGGATTATGGTTTTATGTATACCAGGAACTAGAATAGGAAGTAGTGCCCACTTCTTTTTTACAGCCACTTTTCATTCCTATCACATGTAATATGAGATGAAGAAATAAGATATGAGAGCTCTGGAAGCAGTTCAGGGACATAATTGAAGGAGTGATTAATGCGGTTGCATAGACAGGATCTCCTTAATCATTTGGATACAGAATAGATCATGACTCTTCAAAAATACTTATAGCAGACATTAGAACACTGTTCTCTGCCTGTTACCCTGCTTTGTTTCATGGGAGTTTTACATCAACAACTTGAAAAGTTGAAAAGGGTGAGTGGGGGGGAAGGTCAAAGGATATCAAAAAAAATGATTAGTTCTCTTAAGCAAATAAAACATTGTGTGCATAAATACATTCCTGAACAGTGCCTGGAAACACATCACAGAAGGGTTCTCTAATAAAGTAATCATATTATTCATTAACATATTCCAGCACACTGCTCTGTGGCATGTTCTCAGCCTGCTTTGCTGCAGTTAAGAAAAAGGTCCAGGGTTCATAGGGGAGGGCTTGTAAGCAGCTCACAAACAACGTGCTTGAAATTCCTTCCTTTTGTAGCAGGAGTGCAAAACTACAGTTGAATAATCAAGCTATTGAACTAGGATTTATGCCAAAAAGACTAATTTGTAAGCTGTGTCCAAAGTGTCTGGGTTTGAAGTGATTTGCATATTTCTTCCTCTGTTATTCTAGGAATGCTATGGGAAACTTGCTACCCCAGGTCTCAGCAGTAGGTTTCTCATGCATACCTTTCCAAACTTGTCTTTGGAAACATGAAAGCAACGAGTGTGACAAGCATCAATGTTATATTTGTGAAGCTTCTGAATACAGGTATTCATGAAACAGGATTCTAACTTGAAATTTCCTACAATGTACAATGAGATTCTGTTTATCTAGGTCACATTAAAAACCAATCTTAATGATTTATGCAAAGGCATAAGGGCTCTGATAAGCATAAATAATGAAAGTCTGCCAAATGTTTATGTGCCAAGATAAAAGGCAGACTTATAGCTGTGAAATAGGAAATAGTGATGACACTGCACCAAATTCTGGGCAGCCCTCGGCGTTCCCCAGCACAAACTTATTATTTGTATTCTTCTACAAAGCCTGCTCTTGTAACTGGAACTGAGCAAAAGTAGAATTTGACTGTAATATTCAGTATTCACATTGTGTTCCTTATTTCACTGCATAATAAATTCACTAATTTAGTCATGGGAAGTCATTAAGCTAGCAACTTAAGTCATTCATCCCTATGAAATTACCTTCAAATGCTACTTTAAAGATTGCACAAAAATTATGGCAGAAATGTTCACTTCAAGCTCACTTCGGCTCCAGCCAAATGATATTGAATGGTAAAGCTAATGCACTGCAGTGGATATTCAGTTTCAGCAAAAGAAACAAGCAACCAAGCTAGGCACTAAAGGCATGGTTGGGTACAAGCCTTTTTTATTTACTTCAACCTACACATACAGAGGTATCTTCTTCCAGGGTTTGACATTTTACGGGGATGTTTCGCTTTTGGCATACTTTACTTCTTGTATGAGCTATTATGTTTGTCTCTCCTACAGAGACTGAAGCAGAATCCTTTGAAAAGAGAGTGGAAGATAGGCTCCTGTGCCGAAGGGCAAGTGAGCATGCCTAGTGGGAAGAAGGTTCAGGACACTGCAGAGTGCATCAAAGTGCTGCCTCACTGCACTGACCTGCCAAGCACCAGGAGCAGGGAACCTTTCTAGTGCCGGCTAGTGGGGTGGGGAATGCATTCAGTCATCCCTGGCAAGTCCCTGAGATGCTAAAAGATAACCTGTCACCACCTCTTTTCACTACTAACCTTGTTGTGCTGTGAAGAACCCTTCTACAGCCACAGTCCGTTAAGGGGGTGAAGTTACAGACCCTTAACTTCAAAGCACAGCAACTCAAGTTAGTCCTCTGAAAAATCATCCTAATAAGACTTATGCTTTAAAGACAGCCTCATGCTGTTTACTTATAACTTAACTAAATATAGCCCATTAACTGGTTAAAAATGCAAAAGCTGCTTCCTCTGCATCTAAACTGCTGCTTGAACATCTCAATTTTCTTGGTAGCATTGTTATTTTTTACTTTAGAATGTCTCAAAAAGATGCTTTCACAGATGTTTGATACCACGTTTCGCTTCATAAGACAGAGCAATATAACAATCAAATTCTTTGCAGCTTGTACAGTATTTTACAAATTTTTACTGCATTTTTTTATTGATCAGCAAGTTTTTCCACAGCTTAGCTGCTTAACCAAACTTAGCATGCTTTTGTCAATGTGTAATGCATTGAAAAGAATTTAGGGCCCTAAGATAAGAACAGTCATCTCGTTTCTTGATAGCAATTAAGCCATATTAAGTCTTCCCCAGCTACTCAAGATCTCCGTGCAAATCTGTCATTGCAACAAATACATATGTTGTGACAAATGCAACCTGCTTAACTAGCTGGCTTTTAAGCTCTTTAACTTTCATTTTGAGGCTTCAAATGCTCTTACAATGACATACAGCAAAGATAGCTTTCACTTACGACTATAGTACTACCCTGGATCAAGCATTGGTAAAAGGGAAAATATCTTTATAGATGCACGTACACACATGGCCAGCAGGGATAGGAAAACAGTGACATTACAACTAATAATTCAGACTGGAAGCATAGCCTAAGCTCATGACCAACAGCTGCATGAAAAAACAAAAACAATCACAAGAAGCTGATTTTAGAGATCCTAAATAGGACATTTGGAGTTTTTTGGACTGTATTTTAAGGGTGGTTTTGGATAAACATAACCTTTGCAGAAGCCAAAAGCCCATCATGTGGTTTGGAATGAAGTATTCAAAGATCATTGCTTGAATGGATTTTGGCAGGGTCAAGGCAAGATTCCAACAGTACATACCACCAGTGCCACCTACTTGCAGCACTGCACAAATAGTTTTAGAAAATAAAATGTAGAAGAGGCACTTTGTACAAAACTACTAGCCCTCACTTGCAAACTGCATTTTCTAGGAAGTGATAGGGAAATACATGGTGAAATTAGGATAAAGTGACTGTCTATATAAACTCATTTTACGTCTGTACTTACCCACAAGTTTTGATTTAAGGTTGCAGTATTTAGAGTTGGCAAGGTCATGATTTGTTTTTCTGATTCCCATAGTTCTGCCCAAATCCAAACCATTTTGCTATTGAAGCTTTACGTAATCTCTAAAAAAAAAAG
Organism: Edolisoma coerulescens; assembly: GCA_013397115.1. NCBI lineage: Eukaryota > Metazoa > Chordata > Aves > Passeriformes > Campephagidae > Edolisoma > Edolisoma coerulescens. The sequence continues at coordinate 729,179 of VWZW01007554.1, forward strand.
AGTCTTTCAGTAGAAATACTTTTCAAGGCTAATCCTGATAATCCAAGGGATGTGCAAAAATCCTTCACCCGAGGAGGAATAACCCCAAGTACCCAAGCACACAGGGATGCAGATGAATGGAAAGTGGCATGGCCGGAGAAAACCTGGAGATCTTCATGGAAAACAAGTTGAACCCAACCTGTGCAGGAAAACATGCCAACACCTCGAGTTGCATTAGCCAGCAGGCTGATGGAGGCGGTTCCCTCCCTACGCTCAGCACTGCTGAGACCACTGTGTACAGTCTGGGCTCCCTGGGTACAAGACAGACATAGAAATACCAGAGCAAGGGCAGTAGAATAAATTAAAGGATTGCAGTGTTTTTCATATGGCAGTTTGAAAGCCCTAGGAATGTTCAGCCTGGAGAGGTATCTGATGGGAGCATGCAGTTTCTGTACCAGACTCCTCTCTGTAGTAGCCAGAGAAAGGACGACATGGACACAAACTAAAATACTGGAAACCGTTTAAACAAAAAAGTTTTTACTTAAGGTGATGAAACACTGGAACAGGTTTTAGAGGTTATAAAGTCTCCATCCTTGGAGATATTTAAGACCAGACTGGACATGGCTAATACCAAGCTGCTCTAGGTGACCTTCCTTTGCACAGAGGTTTGCCTAAATAGTCTTCAGAGGTCCTTCCTCCATCTTCAACTCTCACTTCATATGATCCATTTCAAAGAGACCAGGCCAACCTAGTTTCGTTTTAGTGTGCTTTCACTTGGTCACATCTGAGTCTGTTTAAAGGAAAGCACCAAAAGTACCACTTAACAATGAAAGCAAATTTCAGGCTCCCCTTTACTTCATATGTGATACAGGAAAACATTTGCTGATAATATTGTTAGAAAGCCATGAGCCTTAACAGAGATCTTTACACAGTTCTGATGGGAAACTGAAACAGCCAATGCCAGTGCATTTATTTATACATTTAAGCATTATTAAGCATGCATTTAAACAGAGATAGTGTAGACTCTGCAATACTGCAGCAGACTCAAATTGTTGCAGAGAGGTAGTTTACCTCTGCCTATTCAAATTTGTATTTTAAATGTAGTTGGTCTTATTCCAGCAGGAATAGGGTATTGTGATTCATTTGAAATCAGGGGTTTTTAACATCTGCTCCAACAGTCTGGAATTTTTGCTGTAACCTATTTGTATTGCACTGGTAGCCTAAGCTGGAGAAATAAATACCTCTTTCAATGTCTGGCAGTAGGTAAGAATTAGAAATGTGACCTAAAGCGTGGTGTTTTCAGCTCTGCCGGGCTCTATATGAACTAGAAGAGGGAATAAGTTGTGTAGTGCTTCAATTTAACTAGCCAAAGCTGTTAATACTGTTAATGTCCTGAAATGAGGGCTTCTGTTGACTGTTCTCTGTCGGAAGCCCTGGGTCCAAGATTACTTTGCCTAGAAAAGCTTCTGATCAGCTCTGAGTACAAATGCCAAGACTCGTTAACATTCTTTGTCTTATAGTGTCCATCATGTAGAGGTCTTCAAAGTCACCAATAGAGAAATTAAGTTAATTATTTAAGAGCATACAAGTTAACATCAGTAAAAGAAATACTGCCATTTTCTTGCTGTAAGTAAGTACCTATGCACTAGAAAAAGGTGAGGGAGCAAGAAGGTCTCCTCCACTGTCTTTTTTCTCATCATTTTAGCTTTCAACTAAAATACAGGGAAAATGATGCTATATATTATATAGTAAACTCATAGAATTAGTATATGTAAATCAATATTGTAGCATTAGAAGACTTTTGGATTTTTATTACTTATATGTAGGTGAAAATAAAAAATTAAAATTTTTTTAGGTAGCAAATCTATTCAAACAAATTATGAGTGATGTTTAATTTTGACACTCTTCCAAATATACTTATTATATATCCCAAATGATGCACATATGGGAAAAATATGATCATATAATAGAATAAAATTCTGTATAATGGCAAAGCCAAAAAAATTACTGAACTTTAAATGCCTGATTTTTCAGCAGAAGCAAACATATTGACTATGAAGGTTTTTTTACATCCAAATGCATTTATTCCTTCTAAAGAAACTGATGATGTAACTCTTCACAGGCAACCATAATATGGTGTCTTCTTTATCAACAGCAAATTTTTAATTCTGACCATTTTACCACACTGAACTAAGCAGCCAACAGATGCATAAAAAATCTAGTACTTGTTTTGTCTTCAGTCCTAGAGTTGGACATCTCCTGTTCCATCTCTTCTGAGCTGGTATTAGCTATTGACTCTTCATGCTGAACCTGGGAATAGAAGTACAGGAAATAGAGCTTTTGTCAGGGTTCTGGTGCTCTAGAACTTCATGGATGCTCCAGTAAATGAAGAACCTAATTTCAAGTGACTGGTAGTACTGATCAGGCTGACAACACTTACTGAGCAGAGGAAAATTAAAACAATTTCATTTATTCAGCGGCATTTATTGAAGCCTGTTGCAAGCAGTACTGTACGGCCACTCAAGAGAAAACTTTTCAAGACTTCTTTTCAACAAAACCTGATTGTGGGATGGTAACAGCTCTCTAACCAGTACCTTATTGTATTGTAAAGGCTCAACACAACCCTGTTGGAATCAATGGAGGTTATACCCATTTGCATCAGCAAAGGATCTGGCTGCAACTATTGAGTGACCAACAGCAGCTCAAGTATATTCTAAAGAACTTGTTTGTTTTGCATTCTCCCGACTTTGAAAACTGTTCAGTTCATGTATAAAAACTTGCACTGTTCTGGAACATGGATCTATTTGCAAGAGGTGACTCATGCTTTTGCTGAGGACAGAATTAAAAGTAAAACAAACTGAACTTAAGTTAGAAAGGAAATAAATACACTGGCAGACAGAACTAAAAGGCTCACTGATGTCACGCTATTAAGTCCTAGAAAATTACTCTATCATTCTGCTGCCTGAGCCTAGGATTCCTTCCTTTCTTCTTAATCTCACTTTCTGGACATTATCCAGCTTACTTGATTCACCTCTCAACTTGTAGCCTCTGTCAATCTTTAGAAAAATAAGCCCTTTGGATTTTTATTTCCTTTCTTCTTGTTGCCAAGGATCCTGTTTAAAAAGCATGCTTGCTTGACTTTCAGGAATTTGCACCAATATAGAATAGCGATGAGTTACAGCATGTTCAAGAAATGCACACACTTCCAAGCACAGAGAGAACTGATGACCAGCAAAGAAGTTATGGTATTACAGTGCATATATTGCACCATTTCCTTTTTATCAGCAAGAAGGTTTATAAGTATTTAGTTGTATTTGTTTGAAACTGACCAACCAAGGTCTGAATAAGCCTGACAAACATTTCAGTAGGTGTTATCAAGTAAAATATTACAAGCCAGGTGGATATGAAAAGTATGTCTGGAAAGTTAACAAACTCCTGCTTAAAAACAGTACTGCAAAGTATTTCAGTAGAAGTAATTTTTCATGATAATCCTCACAGTAATTGGGCATGCTGTCAAACATTAACTTTCAAGGTCATGTCTATGTATTTTATATTCAAAAATTTCTCACTAAGCTCAAGCACAAATCAGACTTTCTTTTGGGGAAAGGAGGTCTAAACCAGTAGAGATGGACTGAGAAGCAGCCTTCCTTCATTTTTTTTGCATCACCCAGGACAGCAACCTGTGCCTTCCAGAAAGTGGGATTATTCTATGCACCTCACTAGGCTAGGGTTTGTCCCCATGTCTTGTCCTGGAACTATCCTTCCCTGTGCTAATTACTAAACATTTCCAGCAGAAATTATTCATCCTGAATATCCCATATCCCTGGACACAGCTTGAAATCAGATTAATATCCTCATCAGCCATTATTTTATTTCTGACTGAAGTGCTCTCAGACTTTCATTCTTGACACTCAAAGACTCCCTGAAGAACAAATTTTTTTTAAAGCCCTTTCAGTTTGGTTTTTTTTAAGTTTGTATTATCTGCCAGAAATTCTCACTAAACACACCACCTGCTTTATATTTTAAATATTCGCTTTCACGCCATGAGGAAAAATGCTGCTGCAGGGTATCAGATGAAGTGTGTTTTTCAATGCACCACTTCTCCAGTCACTCCAATATATGAACTACATCATCCAGTGTACATTTCACTAACACCCCCTGGGTTTAGTGCTCCCTGCTGTCTGGCCTTCAGCTTCTAAATATGCCCAATAGCACATGCACAGTGCATGGACTTAGGTGAAAGGCAGTAGCAGCTTCCTTGGCCTTAAAGCTTCCTCTCATCTTCATTAGTGCAACTTCCCTTTCCCTGGCATCAATCTTTTTATAATCCTGATTAAGAATAATGCTTCAAGTTTATGGTGCAATTCAGATACCGAGAGCCAAATGGATTTCTGTTGCCTTAAAACCAGATTAAAAATCTGGTTCAGAATAACACTCTAGTCTAAATAGAAAGTTTTTATGTTAGTTATCCCATTGTCAGATGTGTATAAATTCCCCACATCCTCCCCACCTCAAGAGGTGCCTTCCCTTAGTTGTAGGTGCCTTCCCTTATTGTGAATACAGCTTTAATGTAATAAAAGGGAACCCACCTTCCTGCTAAATTTGCCAGTTATGAAGATTGGAATAATATACCTCAGTTTGTCTCCCATCGTGTCACAAACTGCTAGGTAGGTACAGTAGGCAGAACACTTTTCAGAAGATATATGCTTACTGCACAGATTGCAAAACTGTTGGCTGCTTCATTTTGGTCTTTGGCAGGGAGAGAAGGTCAAGACTCTGTCAAATAAGTAGCTACCATCAGAATATGGATTTGGTCTGTAGCTCATTCCTTTGCCAGGCCAAGAAATTCTTGGATGGTCAAAAGCAGGGTGCAAGCCAGGTGAATTACCTCGCCAGCCTGGGATATGGCCCATAGACTATTACATCACTATATTTATCTAAGCGTAAAGTTATGCAGGGAGCACAAGTAAACACCTGGGCATAGATAAAGCCTGCTAAAAACTAACAAGATCTTTCCCTTTTTGCTGTACTCAGAGCTTTCATATTTTTCCATTGTCCAAACTGTATAAAATATTCCAGATTTTAGTACTACAGGATATGGAAATTTTTTTGCTTTCCATTACTCTTAAGGAATTTCAATTTTTCCTTCTAAAATAGAATCTAATAAATTAAGTGTTGTGCAAGAAAAAAAAATCAAAAACACTTTCCTACCCAAAATGCATGACCATGCATTTACTTCATTGTCATATTTCACCTGCTACTTCTATCCTTGAAGATGACTACACTTCATTCAGAATTTCATTCAGGCTGCTTGATGTCAGATAAAATCGTGCCCAGGAAAGGTTTCATGAGAACAAATTGCTCATGCATAAAAATGTACATTACAGGGTGTCTCAGCCTACCAGAATTTTACTTGCTCTGAGTTTCGGGGTATTAAACCACATCCAGAAGCAAGTCCTATGAACTGTTTTAGTTTGTGGGTGACAGAGGGGTTCAGCTCCACCTTTCAGGTGAGCAGGTGCCTGCACTGGCTTGCTGACTGGGGTTAAACCACAACACTTGGCTTTAAAAACAAGATACAACACATTAAAAAATCAAAACAACTTTGAAGCAACCCATTGTGAACAGCAATTAATCTTGTTTTGCTCTGTGCCAACAATCCCTCTGGAAAATATTTTGAGGATAATAAGCCCAGCTGTGAATTAGACAATAATTCAGGACACTGTTCTCAAATTATATTGTGAGTTATGAGGACATGTTTCACAGAACTGAAGGAGTCAAATATGGAAGTCCCACTAGTTTTTCTATAGAAAGAAAATGAAGCTGATAAATTGAATGAAGATGGACAAATGGAAAAATTATAACTATTTACAAAAAAGAAGTGTGCTCTTACTCTTTAGTGGGATATTTTCAAGATACCATTTAAGATTAATCCATCATCAATAGAAAAGTTTTATGCAGAGAAGTGCTTATAGCAAAGTCACCTTTATCTTTCACAGTGAGAAGGTCAATTGTCTTCAAATACATGGCCACCAGTCACTACTGTTGTTAGGCTAAAAATCTCTGAACCTTGTTGCCAAGCACCATTTTTAGACAAACCTCAGCAAACACAGCACTTCAACTGTTCAGCAAACATTATGATGTCTGTTTTAGAGTCTTTCAAAAGCAATGTACAACTAAAGGAATCCTGGTAAAGAAGAGGGACAACAACATAAAGGTAAAATTAGTGTCTGCATCACAAACATTTTCCTCCTTTTATACTCTTACTAGCTCTGCTATTACTGTTCACATTAGATCGCAGCTACTAGCAAGGGCAAGAGAAGTAATCTGGAGATCTAGGCGGAGTCCATTGATTTCTAAGCATGTAACTAAACACATTCTAAAGATTTTTTCCATAATTATAACACATCACTGAATCTTTCCTTTCTGTTATGAAATTTGTACCAAAATATTATTTAATTGCAATGTAAACATCGTTAATCAAGCCAAACAATTGTAACTATGAACACCAAATTTTGTCCCTCCCTTGGTGTTTCTATTGGCTCCTGTAACCTTGTGCATGCTGAAAGGTCAGGCTAGCAAAAACTTCATTACAGTGCTATATGAGGAGTTATTGCTCTTTAGAAGAGTCACTACTTGAGGTATGAAAAGGTCAAGCTGAAAGTGATATATTTGAGGGCAATAATCCTTTTTATCCAACTGTTACTAAAAGATTAAGCAGGACAGAACACAGTAGACTCTTCAGTTAAAATAGAAGACGCCCAAATGCAGCTTTCTATGGAAGCTGTACCACTGCAAAGTAAAGAATCTCTAAGTCTACCCACCTCAGAAAGGATTATTTTTAACTTATTTGGTATCAGCTTAAAATTCTTAAACTTACTCAGTATCAACAAACCCTAAGCAGCTACAGAGAAAGATAACAGAGAGCCTACTTTCTTACCAAAAAAAAGTTAAAATGGTAGCAAAACAAAAGTAAGAAAATGTTCTGCTTTGAGAAGGGAAGACACCCTTAAAAGATAGCACAAATTTCTAAATTGCCTCAAACGTACTTAAAAGGTGCCCTCTGTAATTTATGCTTCATCCTAGCCCTAGGAAAGATGTAAAAGCTCCCATATTTTTCTGCTGGGACAGGAAGAAAGGGTATTTGTTACAAACCATTGATTGCTATAGGAAGGCATCTGGGTGTCTCAAGCACTACACAATTACCTCATTTCTGAACTGTTCACCGAGACAGGATGGCTGATGGCAGCAATATCTCCTTTTCACAAGCTCCGCTTTGCTCTGGTTCCAGCTGAGTCATTCACAGGCTGCTGTCTTCCTAACAGGCAAAAGTGGAACTCCAAGGCTGACTTACAGCTTTCTACCTCCCCCAGTGAAACCCTTAGGAGTGTAATGTAGGCAACAGATTGTTCACTCGGCTCCTTTTCAGATAAAAAACTCTGGATGAGGAAAGCAATCTGTTCCAATAAATAAAAGTGTGTGTTAAACAAAACCATTGCAACTTTTCCTACTGGCTGCTGTACCACCAACTCTATCTGCAGCCACTGAAGCTGCCTGAGTAGATGCGAGTGTAGGTGTGCTCACAAGCCTGCTGTATGAGCAGGATTACCATAGCAATCACAGCTCCCAGAAGCACTACCTTGAGGCATTTAAAGATAAACATGGTTTTGGTGGAACAAAAATTTAGGAGTACATGTGAAGATCACAGCAGTCCAGGGTGCACCACACCAGGCAGAATCAAGCTCAACCCCTCACAGGGCACTTCTGTATTTCAATAAAGTGGGTCAGTATCTGCAATTCAGAATCTAGATCAACAAACACAGCATAGCTGAGTAACAGCCCAGCAGAGAGAAGTCGTCAGAAAAGTGCTGTTAAGACAAGAGCACTGACACTTAAAAATCAGTGATTGCAACAGGTGACAGATCCCATCTTTACCTGTTGCTGCAGCCAAGCACCAGCATCTTAATTATGTCTAAGAGAATTCTAAAGAGCCATAAAAAATAAATTAATGTAAAACAATATTATCTCTGAAGTGCTATAACAGCACACACAGTATCTCTCAAAACCAATAAATCCGTACGGTTATGAATTGCAACATTCAGCATGAAGACTCTTTATAATAATTCCTCCAGTGCTATTACTCTTGGTAGGTTTTCAGAAGGATGAACCTATAACCTACATCTCAAGTAAACGCTATTTAGGTGTTAGAGTACCATATTCACTGGTCAGATTTTCCTCCTTCTCTTCGTTTCAACTTTTGTCCACCACCTCTTTTCTCTACAGCAAACAAAAAATTTGGACATTATCAGTCACCTTTGCCCTGTCTCTGAACACCCCAAGTATAACAGCGTGCTTGGCACAGCCAGCAGTATTTGGAATGAAAGTAGCTTCATACCAATCAAGTTAAATTATAACCCATACTAACCTCAGTCCAAATTCTAAAAAGACCACCAGCATTAGACAGAAAAACGTCAGGGATTCCTAACCTGGGAACTGTAGCCAGCTGTAGCACACCAGCGGAGCCTTCCAGGCATCACAGGTACTTGCAGCTTCAGAGAATCAGCTTGCAAAAGCATAACTGCACTGCTTTATCCTCCTGGTTCCATCTGGATTGTGGCATTAAGACGACAGCAAACAAAAATCCCTGAATTGAAGTGACTGGAAACAGGTAGGTGCTGAGAGGGGATATGAGCTGTCTGGGCATTGTGTGTGCCTCTGCTAAACAGTAATAAAGTAGAGAAGGATGGGAAAGAGAAATGAGAAATTCAAGTGTAGTAGTCCTAAAAACATGTGATCTAAAGCAGGGAGTCAGAAGACAAAAGTCAGAGTAGAAGGTGAAATCTGAGTTGGGCTACAGCAGCTTTCTGTGAACTTGTTTCAAAGTGGGTCTCAAGTCTTTCCAGAGAAAGGTAGTTAGTTTAAGCATTTAGGAGGCAGCTAAGAAAAGTAGCACTGAAAAAGTCTATAGAGGGTAAGATAACAGTCGATTTAAACTTTTCCTAAGGTTTTTTTTTACTTTGCTTCTTCCTGTAAATAAACCTCAAATGTGGGAAAGGGAGGCAGGTAGTTAACTAAGAGGGTCATGCACAGAAATTCAAGTCATCCCTCCTGCAGCTTGTCATTGTTGCAGGCATCTGCCACTCACAGGCAAGGGTCCGCCCACCACCCATCCCCGCTTGCTGGAATGGCCTTTTCTCAAGATGAAACTCTCTAACATAAATCACTGCACTCATCACACCCGTTGCTGCCTACAAGGCCCACAGAACAAATGGAAGTTGGCCACCCCAGGACAAGGCTTTCTCCTTACACCACAGAACACGTGTTTTTGCATAGCTGCAAGCCTGCCCCAACAGGCTTCCCTTTGCTCCTGATCACCACAGCAAGCTTTTGCCCACCATATCTTGCCTCACAATCCCGTCACCCCTAGACAAGGCTCGTCCCAACACATCCCCAGCCCTTTCTTGAGAGCTTCTCTCCCACTTAGTGGTGGCTACTGCTTTCCAAACAACCACTTCTCACAAGACTAGAAGCCTGTTCCAAACACGAGGCACTCCACTCATGGGTAAGGGCCCCCTCACATAACAGGTCCTCTCTTGGAAGACAAGCCCACCAGAACACGAGGAGCTCAGCCCATGAATAGCATCAGTGCGCTCTCCTGCCACCCCCACCACCTTCACACCATATGGAAGCTGCACACATGCATGTGCAAGTCTTTCAGAAGGCTGTCCTTCCCCCAACAACTCACTTCTCACAAGACCACAAGCTTGCCTCAATTTCTTAGCCTATGGACCCATGCTGCCAGAGCACATTTCACCCTGCCACCTTCAAAGGCAACTGCTCCTTCTGGACAAATCCATTCATCCGTTCCCAGCCATACCTCCTGCCCTGATCCCTTTTCCATAGACTGCAAGCCCACCCGAATGCTTATTCAAGGCACTTTGTTGGTAAACACCACCTGGTGTGCACCCTTCCTGTGGAAGGCATATACTGCTCTGCACTTTTCCTGTGGAAACCTTTCCTGACATCATTCAGTGAGAACTTTCTCCACAAGCCCACAACTCTGCTTCAGAGGAGCCCCTCAGCCTTTGAACACTGCTGCAGCCACACTCCCACTGGTCCCACAGCAAGTGGAAACTGCTCACAAGCACGTGTCAAGGTTGCACTGCTCACTGGCAGCTCACTTCTCACCAGAGCGCAGGCCTGCCCAAAAGCTATTCCCTCACTTTAGGAATACCACCATAGAATCATTCCACATGTGACACCCACCCAAGCATCTGCCAATCCTTAAGAAGGATTCTGCCCACCCCCGCAGGACATGCCCACCACTCCTGCACGAGGCCTTCTTTCTCCATTTCATATTCTTATTTCTCTAACTCCACAGTTTACTGCAATTGTGAATGCAATTGTGTGTGGCATAGAATTGTTGTTTCTATGTGTGCAGTTGCAAAATAATTGTAATTACAAAAGGCATGAGAAGTGACACAAATGTTTATTCTTGGCTTTTCTTGGGGTGTTAATGATTAATTCTTAATGTTTCACACTTCCCCCTTAAAAAAATTTAACACAGACCTGATAACTACAGTGGAATGAATAGCTCTTTGATGACTATTACTAGTTATGGTAATAGATATAAAAAACAATCAAGTAAAGGCTTGGTTTCAAGAGTATTTTAACTTAATTCCTAGAAAAGTTCCATCACTGCTTTGTTTTATATCCTTTTTTCTCTTGCCAAACTCTTCACAGTTTCTTTAGCAGTAACATGCCAAAACTAAAGAATGAGTGTCTGTTAGAAAGCAATAATTTTCTAATCTTTTCTAATTTTTTAAAAAGTTTTAATCAAGTAGTTATATAAGGGGCTAAGATTGTGAGAGACTTTAATATGGAAACAGATAGCATACAGATATTATTTGAGATAAAGAGCCACACCAATTTCTATAATCTAAGCGTATCCTTCACCTTCTACAAAATGAGGGAAGTGAGTTTTCGGTATCTTTAAGGAGCAGTTGAACACCTTAAAGCCTAGAGAAACTGAATTTCTCAGTGAGAACTTAGTGGGTGTTGCTATAGTGTTAAAATAAAACACCATAAAGCAGAGCATTTAACTTGGCAATATTTGTTTCTTGGGGAAATGAGTTCAACTGTTTGCTGTAATATCTACCCAGGAGCACACCAACTTTGGAGCACAAATAGCTATGAAATCATGTTTTCAAACCACAAAAGCTCTGGACCTTGGGGCTGAATTGTAGGCATGGTTAAAAATCTTGTTCTTCCTAAAAGTTAACTCTGTGGTGTGAATGAGGCAGGCTTGTTTCTGCCCAGTTCCCTCCTGTTTCAAGATTTTTCAAATTATGTGGATGTGTGATTTTTACCTTGTTTCTTTTTACCACACCTTGCTAATTACATTGCTGATGAGATTGGATAGAGTCTTGTTTTTTCTTAAATGGAGAAAAGTTTTATGAATGAAATTTAAATGTATATAATAAGCTTTTAATTTGCTGGCCCTGGCACATTGTCACCTACTTAACTTTCATATATTTTATGTAAGTCACTCATTGAGAAATTATTTCTGTGAGTTTTCATTTCAGGACTGAATGGAATTAGTGATAGAAGCCTTGAGTTGGGTTGAGAACATGGTCAAGGTGTCTTTTCTATAAAAATACCAACAAAACAAACAAGTGTTTTATGCTTACTACTGAGGAGAAGAACAGCTTCAGCACCTCTTCTAGTCTTTTTCCAATCCTTTTATTGCTTTCATAATATTGGATTAAGGAAACGAGAGTCAACTAAAATAACACAAATCATATGCTTACCAAAATACAGTAATTCAAATACAAAAACCATGTTGCACAGAACAAGACTAGGCTTCACACTAAGAAAAACTTAGTATAGACAAAATCACTGTAATATGTCAAGAAGTAGTTAAAGCTAGGATAAGAACTACAGTTATCTTCACCCTGGATAAAGCATCTGTAGATGGAGTTTCGTTTTGCTACTATGAACTAGTTGTATTTTCTGTGGCAAGTGTGCTTTAAAAACTATCTGATTGTTGCTGGTAGAGTGATTTTTGGTGCCTGTAGCTCCTGAACTTTTGAGAGAAGTGGGAGAAAACAAGCACAACGCTAACGTTTTTTGCTGTGGCAAGTTAGTGAAAATTCAAACTCTGCTTGACTCATAAATTAAGGTAGAAGTTAGTCACACAATTGATCTCAATGTAATCCTTCTGCCTAGTGCTGCTGGGCAAGGCACAAGAATTAGAGTGTAAACCATTTATTATGAAGCAGCTGAATCTTTGTGGAGTATGAGCTGGAGTTATTTGCACAGTTTTGTTGGTGCAAAGCTATAGGGGAGTTCGCTTTTCATGGCAACTGTATAAACTTTGGCTGAGGAACAGAACTTGAATTTCTTCAGAGAGTCTTACATCTTTAATATTTTCATTTTTGAGGAAACAGTGAACTGTTTCAGTGAAGGTTTTGAAGTGTAATGTACATGTAAAAATATCAAGCCAACCAAATACCAACTAGATGCCAAAATAAATGGTAGTTACAACTGCATTTACTACAAGAAATGTAAAAGCGACCTTTCAAAAACCAACTGATACATGAAAAGACTCTGTAATAGCGTTCAGAGTAGGTATTTTCAGGTATTTGTGCATGTCCATGGCTTAACTGGAGATCCTCTAACTCTTCTCTGGGACTACTGTTTCAGTCATACTGCTGTAACAAAGTTAGTTGGCTGCCTGCTTTGCATTTGTTGGGGGTACAGTCTTGGAGTTACATTGTCTGGGTACAATCAACAGGGAGGATTGGAGGCAACAAGGTTTAAAACTACAATGGTAAAATAATTTCTCATTAGATGTGAGAGGATGAAAAGTTACTTTTAAGTCTTGGAATCTGCCATAGTATCTGCTGACAGGTAAAGAAGCATAGTTTGCAGTCCGGGTTGCCTCAGGGAGTCCACTTCTGTTTAACAATATAACTAAATACTAGAAATAATTACATCTTATATACTGCTTTCATTTATCCCTTTTGAACATCACCTGTCTCCTAAGAACTTCCAATTTAAGACATTGCTGAAAAGAGAAGAGATAGAAAAATGCATCTTCTCTTAAGTCAGGAAATACAGTTCTGGGTGAAGGAAGTGCCAAGTGTCTACTGTAGTATGAATGGTATTTCAACACACCTGGCCACAAACATCAACTGATTTCCCGCCAATTTTTTTCTTAACTGGGGCGAAGCGCTACAAGTAGTCTTATCTGCTGTTCCTGTAGTTGCCCATTCTGCTGTTACATTCCTTGTTAACTCTGGGGCATTTTTATCTGGATTGACCCAAAGCTTCTTAGTGATAAGGGAAAACTGATGTATCAGAAGCAAGGCTGGGAGGAGAGGAACTGTCAGGTCTGGTGCTTCTGCCACATCAGTTGTGAATTGAGAGTTAAAGATGCTTCTGTTTTACTATTTACACAGTTTTACTATTGTGTAACTTTCTGTTCAGACCCTTTCTTCCTTTTCCTCTCAGAGGCAACAAGTTTGCAAGTGCTTCCAAGGCTCTGTCAAGTTTGAAGTAGGCAGTGAAGACTGATGCTATTTCTGCCCTAGACAGCTGCTTGCCTTCTGCCTTACAGTACTCAGCTGTGACTAATAGTAAGTGGGGAGATATAATGAACAACTGGAAGCTTGCACAATAATGTTATTCAAAGTAGTGTGTGCCATTGTCGATATAAACTCAAACATATTCAACGCTATCATAATAACCTAGCAGCCTTCCAAATTGCCTGGTAGACTCTGAAAGCCCTCCTCATCGAGACTTTGTAAAACGCTGGCATATTATATTAAATAAATGGATGTTCTGCTCTTAAGCTTTTCTAATGGAGATTAAAATCTTTGTCAGTTTTACTTTCTGCAGTGTAGCCTTGCATAGGCCCATATGTTGTACTTGAATGTGCTAAAGAGTCTCGCTGAGATTGGAGAAAATGTCCATCCCCTGAGGATGTGAGCACCTCTTAGGTTTTTTCTTTAATCTCGTTGTTGTACTTTTTATTCATTCTTTGAAGCAGCTGCTGTTTTCACCGACATTTTTCATTTTGACACATAGGATACTGACACAGACTTCTGGTCAAGGCTTTGCATTCCAGCAGCGTTGAAATCTGGCTGCTAGTACATCATGTACTTTGGGGTTGGGTCCCGTGGAAAATGTGCAGAAGCACTGTATTTAGTAGCAGCGTGCTGGTTCCACTAGCTGTTTACCCTTTTGAATGGTAGGTGCTATGAAAATAAGTGAGAACTGTTTAGAAGAGCCTTGCCATTGAAGAACTACACAAGTCGGTATTTGGTAGCCTAAGGGTACAAGAGATCAAATTTATTTGTGGGAATGAGCTTGCAAATAATGGCTACAGCAGAGAAAGGAGGCAACAAATTCTCCATTACAAATGAGTTGCAGATAAATCTGTCTGTGCTTTCTTGAAGCCTGACTGCCTCTGTCCCTCCTAGCTGTGGGACTGCCCCGGACCTGCAACCAGGGCTCATTCTATGCAGAATTGAGTCTGCTGTAGGACTAATGCCTCAGATAACAGCAGCGTGTCAGTGTCAGTAGATTTTAGCCTGCTAACGCACTAACCAGCATTTTTCAAGTGTCCTTCAAGTAGCATGTAACATTTTTCAAGGAAAAATTGGATAGAGCTCGCAAAAATAGTGGAATATTTGCTCTCTTGAATATCTGTAACATTTACTTGATCAGTGATTGTTTCAATTCAGTAACCTGCTAACTTATGATAAATCTTGCTTTCACTGGAAGCAATTGGCCTTTTTAACAGTCAGAGCTTCTAGAATCATATGACACTTGACAGTCTTGCTTTCTGTCTTAAAAAAGAATTTCTAGTTCATGAAAATGTAAACCAAAGTGCACTGTAAAGGTGGTGCAAAGACTGGGCTTATTGCACACTCATTATTAACTTGATCTATTTGGAAAAGGGAAGTATCTCATCCTTGTTTTTAATGTTGAGATTTTTATTTAATAGTGTAAGAAAATTAAATTGTGGCACATGGGGTTTTTTTGTTTCTGTAATGCTTTTCTTGTAACTTGAGGTTTCGTGTGTTCTTCCTGGATCTGTTATGATTACAGCCTTGTCTTCACTTCTTCATGCTCTCCTCCAAAATATTGCTTAAAAAAAAAATAAAGCCGCTTTACATGAAACCTTTTAGATTCATTTTCTCAAGGCACCTTTAAGAAAAGACACTGTTCTTGTTTAAGGGATCTTCATGAGGAAGACTGGTATAACTTGCCAGAAGTCACTTAGAAGTCAGTTTAAGGTATTTACAAACAGATATATATATGTCATGCCTAAAGAATACCTGTGCCAAAACTTCTACCATGTATGAAACTGCTTGAAAAACACCTTTAAGTAGAATAGTGAAAAACAGCAGTGTACTGAGATTAATATACATGCTCTTTCTATATTAAGGTTTATTGAAGGGCTTTTATAGATAAAGCTCTTCTTTTGTCTGGATGTTTGATCTCTGTAATGAAACTAATGAGTCTAAATTTTCTTCTGGGTCTGTAGATGCTGATGTTATCTGAGCTATGCACTTTAATTTCATTTAATGTATTTGCCTTGGAATTATGTGTTTTATCACTGGCGAGGATTCCAATTCATATTCTCCAATGCAACTTTCTCTACTGAATAGAAATGAAAGTGTATATGTGATCTACCAAACACAGATTTAGAATGCTAATTCTAATCCCCCTTTCCTTCTGAGTGCTGATTGAATTTAGTCTTAGTGAATTACAGTGCTGTTAGATTTCAGTTCAGTTACTTTAAATCCTTGTGGATGGTTAGAATGTGCCCAGATATTGTCAGTGCTCTGCAGCTGGGCAAATGTAGCCAAACATTTCAATAGGTGATGGTTGACCTAGCGCAGCTCTGTTATACATAAATGCACAAGGAAATCTTCAATTATGTAGATCTCTTTAAATAGGTGAATGGAATTTGTAGCTGAATAAAATACTTTGTTTAATCATACAAAGGCCATGAAGTAGACAAGTTGATTCCTGGTCACTTTACATTTTCCAATGCAGCAAAAGTAGTAAAGATGTTGAAATTATTAGCAAATTGTATATTAAAAATAGGTGTTAGGTCATTTACTTTCAAAAATAGAGACATTGAAAGATTCCAAAAAGCCTCAGTTCCACTTTCAAAATCTAAAGTTTACAGGGACAGAACTTTGGATGTTAGGTGCTCCAGCTAGATTGAACTGTCCATGTATCTTTCACCTTTTTGTTGGAAATCCTTGAAAATAATTTCCAAGCTGGTTTCAAAATGGGATTTGCTTCAGTATAGGCATGTAAATTCAGAAAAGTGATTCTTGGAGCCAGAACTGTTACTCAAACTTCAGTTAACCTTGGGAACTGGGATTTGTTAGTCCGGGGATAGTAAAGTGGAGGCGGGGGGGAGGGTTAAAAAGGGATATTATGTGGCTTTTATACATACTGAGATAGCATTGTAGCTTTGACAAATCTCAGCATATTAACACCTATTCATACCAAAACCCAAACAGGATTCATAAATCCTTTCTCTGCCTGGAAGCTTGTTCTGGCATCTCTCCTCAGAAAGCGTGTTTAACACTGCTTCCTGGTTGGGTTTCTAAACAGCCTGTGGTCTTCCGTGGGGAAGGTGCATAAAGGTGCCTTCGCAAGATGGGCTGGTGCTAAGAATTTACCCCATGCGTGTGAGTTGAGGTTTTTCTCCCTCTGATGTGAGTAGGCTCTTAACCACGTTTGCTACTTCATTTGTATATAACTAGAAGGCTTTAAGCTAGTTTGGCTGCTTGTTGAAAACTCTTTACTGAGCTGAAAAATGTTTCACAGGAGGAAAACATGGTATTGGAACAGCAGTGGAAGTTTGAGGCAAGGTTCCCACTCCACTTGTGTATGCCAAATGATGAGGTATCACAGACATTTTTACCATAGTTATGGTAGCAAGAGCAAGGCCTTAAAAGGCATGTTAATAACGGGTCCATATATGAAGACAAGAGTGTTAACTTAAACTTGTATTACACACTTTGCACAGGTGACAATTACCATGTGTTGTAAGCTTTGAAGGGCTTGGGGGTTTTTGGGTTTTGTTTAAAAGAACTTTTGAGAAGTCTGTACCACAATATTTGAGGTTCTAGTGGTGGAATTCTCGTTCTCCCTAAATAGACACAATATGCTGATTTTTAATATGCTGATATATTACACTCATTGGTGAGCATTCACTATGTACTGCAACATCAGGAGAATTATCATCTTTATTGTTAAAAGATCTATATGAAAGCCTTTCAATATCAGGAAACATCCTGGTTTTTCTCTCAAAAAACTGAGAGTGGTGGGCACATACGTGCATGCCATTGGTTACATTGTGTTAGTAATTTAATTTAGTCTTGTAAAATCAAAAATAGACACAAGAATTCTATTCTTGTTTAAGTGATGCAATTCATAATACCCTTCTAAGATGGATTAGGTAACCTTATTTAACTCTATCCTTTAGAGGTCCTTAATAACGTTAACATATCTGTCATTCCCATCTGTTTTAATTTAAGGCTGATTATGCTAACATGCTTTAAAACTGCAAACCATCTGACCATTCAATATTGTTTTAAGCAGATACAGCTTACAGTATTTTCATAATATAAACACAAAGCTTGCTATTGTGAAGCAATTAGTTTTATTAGGCTTGTCCTTGTTTAGTCTACATTTAGTCTATGTAAGCTTGGAAAGCTATTAACCTTTTTTGAGAAGCTTTTCTTGGTTTGGAATTTCCCATCCCCCAAGCGAGCTCTGCTAACCTGCTACTGTTCCTGTAACTGTCAGTTTTCTGAATGTGTCTCCTGGGAAATAAATGAGCCCAGCTGAAGGTTAAGGTGTGACTAGTGAGCTCAGCAGCCATCCTGTCAGATGGGCAAGGAGGTAGAGGTTTGATGCTTCCTAACAAGTAACAGGTTTGATTATGCTTCTTCACTCTGCATGAATGCAACACATGTGCTGTAAATGCCTTATGGGGCAGTAAAGGGTGCCCTGCGGGTCAGCGAAGAAAGAGCAACACTGGAAGGGTACAGGCATATGCTGTATTATAGCCCAGCACATTATCTGGCAAGCAGAGTGCAACTTTTTTTTGCTGGAGTATTCTCATTTCAAGGTATTCATATTTTCATTATAATTGAATGTTTCCTTCAAAATAGAAGAATTATTTGGTCTGCTATACTGTTGATGAATTAGGTTAAATGATGTATTTCAAGAAAGTGCTTTTGTAATGTAAACTATCATTTTTTAAGTGGCCAAATTGCATGTATTGGTAATTGATCTCCATTGAATATTTTATATCTTGAAATTTAAAATAAGCTGGAAAAAATGGCTAATTACAGAAGTCTTTTGCAGCTTCTATAACTCGGTTTTGTGTATTGCTGTGAAAAAGTGGCATTAAATAAGTAATCAGAATTGAAAAGAAACTGCTGCTGGGGTGACAAGGCATATCTTATTGATGATCTACATGAGTATGTTTAAGGAATGGTGAAAGAGACTGGAACCCAGAGACTAATAACTGAGCCAGACCATGATTATGCAGTGGATTACAGTAATGGAAATGGAAGTTTGGTGGAAGTAGACTGCTTGAAATACGCTCAATGGTAACACTGAGTAGTGACGTGAGGGCTAGCATAGTATTTTTGTTAAGAGTTATAATAAAAAAGCGGGTGTTAGTATGTTGAATATTTTTGTTTGTTTCAGGACAATTTAAAAGACAATTCACTAAGCTGAAGCTAAAGATCTAGGGAAATTTAATTGACCCAGAAGCTCTACAGGGTTTTTTTTTATTTCCAGTGAATGTCACCTTTTGTCTTCTGTCTGTAGCATCCATCTATCAGCACAGATAAGTGTAGTGTATTTTAATAACTACGATACTTCTGAACTGAGGCTGGCATTTCTTGTTCCGATTTCTTGTTCTGTTGTTGCAGTACTGGAAAGTAGCAACAATTGTATTTAAGTATTTGTTTGTAAATAAAATGTGACATATGGTTAATTATGTCGAGTCAGTCCATGTGTGCCACACGTGGGTACTGTGTATAAAGTGTAATACAGAAACCGATGGCACGTTCTGAATTATAGGGACAAATCAGAGTTCTCTTCTTTGCTAGCTTGCTAGGATTGCATCTTCAAAGCTCATTTAAGTTTATATCCTGGTGCGATATGTAGGAACAAATTGGTTAACTGCTTGTGTCTGTGATTTTTCTCAACTTGAACTATTCCATATTCTTACCAAAGCACTGGCATGTCTGAAGTTCAGTGGATACAGGTTATACCTTGTGTTATTGGTCAAACATCTTATATGTGAAAAGCTCACCAATCATTATGATAGATTTTCAGTTCCAGATGCTATACTTTCATTTAAAGACTTCCAAATGAACTAAAGTATACTCTCTACGACAGCTATACAGTCTACAGATAATGTGTTCTCAGCTGAACTGCTAAACACACACAATTTTATTTATCTCCCAGTCAATAGTCTGATCAAACATTCTTGTTACCCTGATTTACTTTTGCTGCCTGTTCATTTCCTCATGTTTAAATACTTTGTGGTTTGCACATATTTTGATTTTTGGATCCTCTACAGAAAAAAAAGAACTGGTCATTATAATAATTAAGAGGTAAGAAGAGTTAGATACAGACAGGACTTCAAATAGCTTATATCTAAGAATTAGACTATCTAGATAGTGAAACCTGGATGTTCAATTCCTTTCCTTCAGACATCTTTAAGTGGAAAAATAAAAAAAAAGGTCTCAGTGTTTTTTCAGCTGTTCTGGAGCAGTTTGGAGTATTTCTGTTTCGTACATACGTATATATATATATGAGTACATATATATTCAGATAACAGGAGAACTGGGCAAGTTCTTAGCACTTTTTTTTGTGCCAAATTAAAAAAAGTCATCAGTGATTTGCGCTTCATAAAAGCAGTGCTTGGAGGGAAATTTCTTGGGGTTAAGTAACTTTAAACTGCATCTTTATGTGAAAGAAAAGCATTTACTTTAAATAAATTTAAACATTTTTTTTAATGTTCAACTTTTTCTAAGGACTAGGTGCCTTCGGCACTGCAAAAGGGAAAATCTGATCTTAAACAAACATTAGGAAAAGGTTTGCATGAGCCTGAAAACTGATTTCCTGGAGTGAATGGGGTAAGGGTGAAGATGAGTTCTTTAAAGAGAACAAATCGAGGAAAATAAACAAAAGTACCAGTCAGTACCACTTCGAAAAGTTGATGCACTTAATTTTTGTAATTGTGTTTATCTTCAAATGTTTTTTCTTTGCAAGGGGCCAAGGTTCATGGGGAGTTAGTTCCAGAAAAGTTGCAAAGACTAATGGACTAGGGGTGAGCTTAGGCGCTAAGTTTGACTAGTTTTATGGAGGAGACTCCACAGTAAGGGGTTGTTTCACAGCCATCTCATGAATGTGTCTTTCTAGATACAGCTCCTTCAGTTCATAGGCTGTTTCAGTGTGATAACTGGGCACCAAAAGGGACTCCTTTTCCTATAGATTTACAAGAAGATAGAGAACCATAATACTGCAGTCATGGAGTGAGAGGCAGGAAGCATGGGAATATCTTTTATAAAAGCCTTATTAAGAGACTCCATTAGAAAAGAAAGTCAAGGCAACTGTTCCTATTTCATCTGCAAATATTAGGACCAACGATGTTTCTTTATAGCTCTAGTTAATATCAATGCAAATTTAAGGTCCCTCTATTAATGGCACACAAAAAAATCATTTATGGAGTAACTTCAGGTGTTTCCATTAACAAATACTGTAGTTTGACAAGATGGATCTGTAAAATATGTGATTGCATGGTTCTGTTATCAACACTGCACTTAGGGTGGAAATACTTCACAGGATCATGCTAGAACTAGACTGGATTGAGTGAACCAAGATGGTACATCTACCACAAAAAACCATGTAATTTGTGTTCTTGAGGGATATTTGTCCATATAGTTAATAAAAGATAAAATTCAGACTTTAGAGCATAACACACACTAGGTAATCATAGTTCTGTAAAGTGAGACTTTTTAGATTTATGTATGTTTTCTTACTTGTGTAGACCTTCAAATTTATTATAACTCATATCTTGATACATACACATCTAAGCTGATGTATCAGAGATTAAAGTCAGTTTATAATGTCAATTACTTAAAATTAACAAACTAGAATACTACCTAAAAGAAATACTAGCAAGTGTCTGTGTAATAAAATTAAAAACAGCTAATTAAGAACTACCATAGTTGTTTTATCTCTTAATATTTATTGGATTTTAGCTGTTTGAGTAGGCAGCTATTGGATAGACTGTTTCCATTAAATGCCTTCCTTGAAAATATACAGTCTTTAAGTAATTCGACTATTACTGGTTAGGAGGGGAAGGTCAATCTTTAGACAGAGCAGTGAAGGGTAAATTGACATAATCATCAATGCCTCAGGGCTATCACAGAAATACATTGCCTCAGTTTAAGTAAAGCCAGATTTTTATAAAATTTACATTTTAATTTCTTGTGCTTGCTAGACTTAAAAACAGGCAGTGTTTTTTATAGACATATAAGCATTTTGTGTAAACTTGTTTGGATATTGAACACATGTTCTCTTTCTGTAGAAATGTGTTTGCTTGCAAGCCTGACGGGTATGGCACACAAGATATGCCAAGCTGGTTTTATATAAAGGTAGTGCTTGCAACTGTGCTCTAACAGCTTGAGAACTGGGCCCTCTGTTTCTCAGTAACAGACATGGAGAAGCAGAGGTTTGAAGCCCTTTCCAGAAAGTCTGTGAAACACATCAAATACTTCATAAAACTACTTGAATAATATTTATATAGACTTAGAGTTCTAGTGCTTCAGGGAGTCCTTTCATAAAACCCTGTTTGCATTTGGCAGTAGTGACTCCGCAGTGCTGTAGGTATCAAAAGAGCATTTAAATATCAATGAATTAATCTTCAAGATTAGTGTATGGAATAACTAGTAGGAATAATGTAGAAATATTAATATTACTATCTGCTGCACAGATGAAAACTTAGATGCACCGTGAAAATTTAGAAGTCATAATCTGAAATCTAGAAAAGCAAAACTGCTTTAGTAGTCCATGCAATTGCTGTGTTCTACTTGAGGTAAAACTATGAGGAATCTTGCCAGTATTGGTCAGAAAACTATCTGTGTCCAGGGATTTTAAAAATATTTCTCAATTGTTGGATCACTTTGCTCAATTGGAGCAGTTAGGTAAAAGTGTATTTGGGAGGAGCAGTGAATCAATGGTGTTCTTGAAGAATGGTGAAGCGGTGCTTTCAATTTTTCCATGTGAAAATTGATGAGTTTATTCTGAGCTATAAGTGATGTAGGGAATGAATCAAGTGTGAAATGAGGTTTTGCCATAACCTGGTGAAAAAGAAACCTGCTGTTTATACTAGATTTCAACGATTGAGGGGGAAGGGTGGTGGTGAAGGTGTGTAGTCCTTCTATGTACACGTCAACGCTCTGCAACAAGAAAATTCTTGCCAATCTCCACTAAACTGAGGAAATGTCATTTGAGTTGGCTTGCTTTATTAGCTCACACTCTTGAAACAACTGAAATGTGTTTTACTGAAGTAACCACAACCCTTGCAGTATTGCTGAGAAAAGGTAAAACAGACTGAACCTATACCATATAATTATAATACATTTTATAGTTCATTTGCTGTACAATGAATATAATCACATCTTTTCAAATTAATGGAAAATGCTTTCCTGAATTATTCTAATAACCAGATTTTTAATTATTTATTTTTCATTTCTCCAGAAGATATTTTTTCCTTATACTGTGTTCAAAAACATAGAAATCATCCCTGTCTGAGGGCTATTACCTACCAGTTGCTGTGAAGTACAGGCTAACAAAATTAAGTAGCAGTGTTGTGTCTTCTCAGCCATATTGTTACATATAACAACATCAGAGTAATGCAGTATGGTAGTCATAAATATGGACATCATAAATATACCTTTTATTTAGAGTGCCATAGCCACATGCACTCTGTGCACAGGCACTGGAATTTTAAATTCTTGCCCTTTCATGTCAGCACGGCTTTTGGTATAGAGTGTTTTAAAATAATGCTGTAGAAGAAGAGAGAGCTCAGTTCTACTTCCTCCACAGAATTTTGGACCTAAAACCATTTAGGATTAAAATTATACAATGGCCTTTGTTACTTAGAACTAAAAATCCCAGTCTTTGCTCTAATGCCATTACATTTAAGGCACTGTGCTTTGTCTTAATTCACAGTGTATAAAGGAGAATTTGAGCCCTTAGAACTAAAATTAGAAAATATATTGAGATGGTACCTGGGACTATTAGTTAAGCATTTCCTAGGATGAGAGGAGGGTATCTTGACCCATGAACCAAGGTATGCCTCAAAAATCTGGTTTACAATTGTGAAAACTCAACAGGGAGGAACCTCTTCTGAAGGCCTAATAGAAATGGTTTTACCTACAATAAATGACTTTTGCATCCTGAAAATGAGTTGAAGTGAGTAAACACACCCTTAATGTCTTGTAAAACTGATAAGGATTATTGACCAGAAATGCAGAAATATATAAATGGCTGAAGCTTTAGGGTATTGGTGATGAGAAATGCAAAAAATACCCATTAGTGTGTGCCTATTGGGTTGTAATGCTTTGTATTTTAAACAGTTCTCAGTAGCTCAGTTTTCCTCTAAAGAAAAAAAAAAATCTTTCAGAACTTAGGCTTTAAGATAGCTGTTGCTCTGAGATTTTTTTGAACACCCAAAAATTTTACACTTGCCATTTAAAATTAGGGTAGTTGTAACTACTTTAATTTTCTATGGTATTTCACCTTAAAAGACTCAACAGAAATAATATTTTGCAGTTTCTTATTAAATGAGAAAGATCATATTGGAAAGCTGAGGCTGAAAAGAATTTGCTGCTTTCAATTCATTGTGAATTGGTGGATTCAGATTACATTAAGTAGCTATGTAATATGTTGCAAAGGTGGAGAGCTAATGAATACACAGATTCCAGGACAGAAGATACTGTGTGCTGGAGTAAACTGATATTCTTGAGCTTCTATTAAACTATTCCCCTGAACAGACCTGAGCTAACTTCAGAAATTGTGGGAACTGGCTTGCATTCAGGATTCTGCTTTAGTCTATTCATATTTTGTGAAAAAGGGTGGATTTGGAGAAACTCTTTTTTATGCAGCGTAATGGTTTACCCAGAAGGTATGAAAACATGAATAAAGATATTTTGAATTGAGAAGACTGAATGAAAATACACATGCTTTTGAGGCTGATGGTCATAAGCTTCTCCTAGCCTTATGTTTGCATTCAAATGCACTCAGAGAATTGACTTAGCTTCACACAAGCTAACACAGAACTAGAAACACTTAAACAGAATTTATGTTGCATTTTTGCTAGACCAATGAGTCTTATTGACATCATTACACTATGTCCAGTCCCTGAATATCTGACCTCTGAGAACTCGTTTATTATGCTTTGGGTATTTCTAATGATATTTGTCTGCATGGCCCTTTTTAATGCAGCATTCTTAAGATAAGACATGAAATTATTTCAATCCTGAGAATAATTCGCTTATAGTGAGGCCAGTGACATCCTGGCCTGTATCAGCAATAGTGTGGCCAGCAGAACTATGAAAGGGATCTTTAATGATACTGTATTCCAATTGTACTGACGTTTTTCATGTATAATTTCATGTAGAAATACAGTTGTTATTGGAGCCCACAGAATTTTTCAGAGAGGTGTCCTGTAGGTGAAGAGTTGCAGCGCAGTAATATCTCTTAAAGCGCAGTCTCTGTGCAGAGGGCTTGATAGAAACACCATATCAGTTACATATCAACGTCATAGAAACTAATTCAAACACTACATAGCTTGGCCTAACTACTAGGCTGTTCGTGGAGCTGGATGAGCAAGACACTTTTCACGGAAATAACTACTTTTCAGGATTTGGGTTATAATATTAGATGGTATATAATAGCTCTGCAGTTTGTAAAGGTGTATAAATATCTAGTGTCTAATCCTGGCCTGCTGAAGTTGTACATAGAAAGATTAGTTATACACAATAACTTCAGCATTTAGTACAGGCTTCCAGACAGGTGAGCCAAGAGTTCAGTATGTCACTCCATGCTTAAAGTAAGTCAGAAGCACTGCGGAAACAGTCATATCACTCTCACTTCACTTTGAGTATCATATTCCTGAATTGTACAAAAAGATGTGTGTGTATAGTTTTTAGTCAGCCTATTTAATCTGAAATAGTGTCAGGACAGCAAATGTGGAGTTGCTTTAGACAGAGGTCTGCCTGAAAAGCAGGAAGGGTTCAAAGATTCAACTCAGGCTGAACAGTAGGTTGAAATGTAGTTTATGCAGAGCGCTGTATGTGCCATCTGAGCAGCTAAACTTGCTCTGTAAAGCATGGGCTGGCATGAACTGGTGATGCCACCATGATACAAGAGTAGTGTCAATTGGACTGGATGAGAAGGTACTTCACATGTGACACTGAGCCTATGAAGGACTCTCTGCACCTGCTGCTCTAGCCACTACCCAAGTCTGCAGAACCTAGCGCCCTTCCTGGAACTTAAATGTCTATGCTCCTGAGAAAATCCTGTCTGCCTCATGTGCTTCTTAAAAGGAGAGAACTTGCAGAGGCCTGTAGGTAGCCTGCCCAACTGTGGTACTTGTCTTTGCTGTTTTTTGAAAGAACTTGGCAGTCTTCAAAATGACTCAGTCTGCTTAAGTCTGACATTTATGTCTTCAGTAGAACACAGGGAAACTGCAGAAGATGCTTAGTATGCCCATCTGTTTCAGAAGCATGGCAGGCTTCAAGACTGTTTTACCTTAGGATGTGTATTGGAGGGTTAAGGATATCAAGTATCCCTTTCTCAAAGAGGAGTATCTCTTAGAAGACAGGTGAATAACTTTGGAGGTACTAATTTTGAGTTATCTGCTGCTTTTCTTTAAGATCCAATATTTATCAGATCAAACCCAACTATTTTCCTCCTACTTGGAGTGGGAAATAATTTGAGGTTTTACTTGCTGATGACTACTAGAAGTAGTCATTGTAGCTGACTAATAGTCTTTAAATTTGGAGCATGAACAACTTCCAAATAATTTAGGAAGTGAGCCATTTTTTAATGCAAAGAGAGCTTTATACGTGATGTTTCAAAACCTACTTGTATGAATTCATTAAAATTATTTAAACCAACAGGTAAAATTACATGTATGTAAAAATAAAGAGTATAATGCTGAGTCTGCTGCCTCAAGCAGACCTTTGTTTACATGTGATGGATTTGTTTTGATGTGTCAGATTTCTCTGCAAGGGAGAAATCTTCAGAATTGTCTTTGGATAGAGAAATTAAGGCACTTCATTTTGCTCTCACTCTATCAACATCACTATTTAGAACTTTTACTCTAGCCATAAAGGTGCTTATGTCAGGAACGTTTTATTAGAATTAGGATATCACTGTAGGAAAGCTGTATTTACCATGAGATTTATTGGTGCTAGTCATGTGCTAGGAGCATTGACTATTCTGTGATTTCATATGTAGTACACCTGGCAAGTCTGTTCAGTAGCTTTTTCTTAGCTTAATTCCAGCAATATTAATTAGCTGCACATTGCAGCAGCCACGTGTTTCCAGGTTTTTGAATAACATCACAGTACTGATTTAAGTGCAGTACCACATCCCAGTACCAAGATACAGCACACCTTCATTTCTTCTATAATTAAGTCTTACCTAAGCTTTAATGTTCAAAACCGAAGTGGCATCTCTACAGCTGTTTATCTTCAGAGCACAAAGGAACAGAACATATGTTGATATAGGTTATAATACTTAAATCTTTATAGAATTTCAACATCAGGTGTGGCACCAAGAAAGCTGTGATTTGTAAGTTAGATAGTCTACACAAAAATACTCTTTCTGTTTTTCTATTTTTTCTGCTTTTCTATTTCAAGGACATGTGTACCTTCATAATTACATGCAAAAGATGAATCTAGTGGAAGCTAATTCAGAATTCTTCAGCACTTATTAGGGGGAATAGGATTTAAAGAAACCTGGGATCAATGGTGTCAGGAGACTTATTTCCCCTGGGTGCACTCTCCCAAATCGGTACTTGATTGTGATGATGATCCTGAAAATGCCCTACTTGAAAAATGTATCTGTTAAAGATAGACTGAGTTTTAATTCTATTAGTAACTTATGACAGGGTCAGGATTGTGTCAGCTGCTGGCATAGGAGGTAATGAAAATACAGCAGAATCTGTGAAAACAAATAGAGACAGTGGCAGCCACCTGCATGGCCTTTCGCCTCTCAGTAAATTTTCATGCAGTGATTTCAATATAAGGTGAATTCCTAGTGAAAAGTGGCCAACTTGTCATTTTAACACAAGCTGGCAGGCAAATGGTTGAAAGTCTGTTCCCCAGTTCAAATGTTTCCTAATTAGTTGAAATGTTCCCCTTTTCTCTAGTGTGAACAAGTCCCAGAGCACAAAAGTCTGGGAGGTTGAGAACATGGAACTGTTGAGAAAGAGATGGAAGGGGTTTTATTTTCTTGTATGACTTTCACTTTTCCAACAAATTTATGATTTCTATCTTGCGTATCAGGGAGTAAACTGGGATCCATAAATATTTGTAAAAAAAAAAGTCTCATCAATAGTACATTATTTCAGATATTACCTAACTCATAATTATAACTAAGAAGGTGTCCTTCTCTTGAATCTTCAAATTTATCAGCAACCTCAATCTCATGTTTTCTGTTGGTTTTTAATACTTTCATTACTGTTTTCTATCTATGCTATCTGTCTTCTGTGACTTTGTTTATCCTTGGATGAACTGAATGTTTATGACCCAGTCTTGCTTAACAGGGAACATGCTTTTTATGTCTGTCAGTTTTCTTTGACCTCATCTTCGTAATGCCTGAAAGATTTTTCTGCTGTATTTTTGCACAACTCTCATAAAGCAGCTTCAATTGGTTCTGCTGTTGCTAACTCATCTGTAGCTTTTTATGCCTGCATCAGTGTGCCTGTAGGAGAAAAATCTGTCCTGCCTCTAATGTGACTTACCTTTCCTGAAATGAAGCTTCTCTGCTTAATATCTGATTGTCCTAAGTTTGATTGAAACCTGTTTCCACTTGAATAAAGTATTTTAAGTATTCCCAGTTCAAAACAAAGGGCTAAATTCACATTGTCCTCAAAAAGGACAATATTTCATTTTATTTTTTTAATACTATTTTTAAGACAAAACAAAGCTCCTGTTTCCCAGAAGAGCAATGAAATGTATTTGGACTCGCAAAACAGAATAACAAGAAGCCCTAAAGAATGATAAACTAGAAGCCCTAAAAACTAAGCTCCCAAATTACTGGGTTCTATGGTTCTATAACCACCTATGTGTGGTTAGGAGCTTAAATGTTCATCTGGAGCTTCTTCTTCCAAATGTGAGGAATGCAGTCTCTCATGGTGGCTGGAGTGACTGGAAATCTGCATTCCACAGCTGCTGGTAAGGACATAGGCAGATTTCTTTGATCTGATCAAAAATTGAGCTCATCAAAATCAAAATATTATTGTCAAATATTGAAGCATCTATTTTTTGAGTAAGAAACTATGCTGGAAAACTTTGAGCCACTCTATTTTCATAAAACCTGTTTATAAACGTTTATTTGAAGGGATCCTTGGGTGCCAGTGTGTTGTATTTATGTACTGACATTTATATTTCTGGAAGTTTACATGTTGCCTTATGTAACACTTACTCTGGAAAGCTTAGTCCTGAGTTGGGTAACTGTTGGACAAGTGCTAGTTACTCATCTTTGTAAATTAGTTCACCTCTAGCATAACATTCTCATGTTCTGTTTATTGTACATCTCCTGCCATGACTCTTAACTTTTTAGAATTTGTCCAGAAGGTAATTTCATGTTGATAATCACGTCAAATTTTTAATGTAACTCCATTTGTTTCTCTGCAAAAAACCAGCTTCTGATTTTCTGCTGTAATTCTAACTACTTATTCAAATGAGTTTCATTTCAGCACAGCTGGATGCATCTGAAATTAGAACTCAGTTGTAGTTGTACATTGAAAAAGAGACTTATTATTTCCCCTGTGTTGCTCTAGGAACTGAGGTATGTTAATCATAAGGTCTTGATGGCTTTATAGGTGAAATGAAGTCTCACTATAAGAAGGTATTTCTGCCTGCATTTTCCCATGATTTCATTTATTATTCTTGAGTAGAAATGTAATATATGGTTATATTCTAAACTATGAAAGCTACCCAACTGTACAGAGTTCATAAAAGGCAGGTTTGACAGTCAAAACGGTCTAAACCAAAGCAATTGCTAGAGCAGCTAGTCCACTTTATTATTTTTTGTTTGTTTGTTTTTGAGTCTCCGCCACCACCAAGTGATCATTATATTTGCTGGTGTAGGTAAACTTCTGAGACACATAACTAAAACTCTTGCATTGATGGAAAAGTTCAGCGCTTTTAGTAGAATCTTTGAAAATGCTTTTATGAAACTATGGATTTATTTTCTTTTTTTCATTATTGAAAATTAAATATTTGCAATGAGAAAAGTTTTGACACAGATTTCTAGATCTGTTACTGCAGAATTGTAATCCAGAGTAGAAATGGTAGAAGCTTTCAATAGCTATGGGTCTAGGGCACAGTTACTTTGACCTAAAGTGTGAAGCTGAAAGGACAAATTTCCAGCTTCAGTTAAATTGTTTGTTTCCTTCATATGCCCTAAACTTGGCAGCTGTTCTTATAATCAGTGGGTCAAAGTATGTTCTTGGCTATGTTGACCCAGCGGTGTACTGTTACAGCTTGTGTGGAAATTGGAAGGAAGAAAATAATCCTATCAAATAGCTTATGGAAACAGTTCATTTCAGGCAAGATGACTAAATTGCAAATGCATGCTTCTCTGCAAGGTAGATCACAGTTCTCAGTGTGGGTGGAAGGAACAGCCCTTAAAAAAGGAAAACTGCTGCTGAGGGGCATAGGTGTCCTTCCTCTATTACTACCACTGTCAATTGCCTGAATTTTTCTTCTGAGCAAATACCTGTTTGTGAAGCCTATGTTAACTGGTTTTATTTTCAGTGGACTTGAGGAATTGTTTCACTTAATGAATGAAAAAAAAGTTTTTCTCACTTAGGAGTAGTGATCTGGTTAATGAAAGTAACTCCTGAATTAAAATGTGTCAATGAAGCAGTTACACCAGTCTAGGCCTGTTCACCAAGTGTTGCTGTGTGGATTTGGTACAAAGAGCTTTTGGGAGTCTGGGAGCAAGAAAAGACCACTAAGGCTAGTAAGAAAGGTTGCCAGGTAGGCAAGAAGTTTCATGTAGAACACTGACTGATTGACCAGACTGACTGATGCATTTGCCCTTCCTGCATTTGAGCACTACACCAAGTGAGGACAGATCCATAAAACAGCTCTGTGACATGCTAGTAGGGTTACTTCATATTCTAATTCAATAGTGATGAAACCTTTCTGTAGTACCTCTAAGTAACTTGTGTTCTTGTGTTAACTTTTATTCTCATGAAGTCATAGATGTGAATTAAAAACCAAGAAAGTGTGTCCTGAGAGGCATCTTAATCATAATAACTTTGTTGTAAGAGTGAAAGTAATCTATCAAGAGTTCCTTGCTTTGTATTTTCTACAGCTATAAGAAAAACAATGGATCACAGAGATATTTATCAGCAAAACAGAACTATAAAATGCGCATTGTCTCTACCCAGCAGCACCACGAATAGTCATTCTTCCTTTGCCTTTACCCTTCCAATTTCTGGATGGGATAAATACCCAAATCACTATTGTGTAGGTTGGTCTGGTGCAGAGTGAGGTGTAGGAAAAGCACCCTGCAATCTTCAGTAGCTGGAGGGTTTTTTACAAAATACTGTTTATTTGGGTGGGGGGTTTTTTTGTTGTTTTATTTTGTTCTGTTTTGGTGGGGTTTTTTACTCCAGAAGGTAAATGTAGAATATAATTACAGAATAGCTGTCATTGAAAGGGGTATCTGGAGATCTTCTGGTCCAACTTTTCTTCTGTCAGAGCACATACAGCTAATGCAAGTTGCCCAGGACTGTGTTAAGATGGATTTCAGATATCTCCACGACTAAAGTCTCCAACATCTTCCTAGGCAGCCTGTGCCATTACCTGATTATTTTTAGAATTGTGTGGCGTTTTTGTCTTATGTTTAAATTGAATTTCCTGTGTTCCAGCTCATGCCCTTTGTCTCTTGTTCTATTCCTTGACATCACTGAGAAGAGTCTGGCTCAGTGCTTGCTTTTACCCCACTGGGGACATAGGCACACAAGATCCCAAACATGAAACTTATCTCCAGGCTGAGGAGTCCCAGCTCACTCTCATATGAAAGACGTTTCGGTTCCTTAATCATTTTCCTGGCCCTTTACAGGACTTCTTCTAGTAAATGAGGAGCTTCTATGTAAATGAGGAGCCCAGAACTGGACCCAGGACTTCAGATGTGGCCGGACCATTGCTGAGGGCAAGGTTCACCTCCCATAGCTTATTGACGGTGCTCTTTCTGCTGCAGCCAAGGATACTGCTGACCTGATTTGCAAAGATTACTTGCTGTTTTGTGTTCAGCATGTTCTCTACAAGGATCACAAGGTCGTTCTCTGCAGAGCTGCTTTCCAGCTGGTCAGTTCCCAGAGTGTACAAGTGCAAGACTCCTCCTCAGGCAGTACCTTACACTTCCCTTTGAACTCTCTTAGCTGCTTCTTGGCCCATTTCTCTAGTCTGCTGAGGTCCCTCTGAGTGGCAGTGCAACCAGTTAGCAATATTGGCCACTTTCCCAGATTTGCATTGCAGGCAAAGAAGCTGAAGGTGCCCTGTTTGCATTGTCCAGACTGTCAGTGAGGACTGACCATAGGGTGCACCCCTGGTGACCTGCTGTGATCATGCAGCTGATCATAAGTCTTTGAGCCTGGCAGTTCAGCAAGTTTTCTAGTCTGTTTCATTGACCACTCGCCTAGTCTGCTTTTCATTAGTGTGAGGATTTTATAGAAGACTGAAAGAATTTGTCATGTCAAGAGAGCAACTGCCCTTCTCCCCTCATCCACTGAACCAGTGGGTCACTATCAGTTTGCTAAGCATGATTTTCCCTTCATAAATCAATAATGAATAGTTCTAATCACACTATCCTTAATATGTTTGGAAAATAGAGAAGCTAAAATACTTTGAATAAAGTTTGAAGATGGGAACCCTTCAAGGAATCTGATCCCTATGATCTTTTTCAAAAGATATTGTCAACCTTATTGATGTCTAAACTATTTTAATCTGGATTGTGTGCGTAGTGTGAAGTGATCCTGATATATTTAGGCTGCAGAAAATCCAGGGCAGAAAAAATGTTGATGCTACTCTTGATATTGAACTTATGCTTGCTGGATTTTATAGGTACATGAGGAGGAATCTACCTTTACTCTAGAATGATGTGAAATGTTTCAATTCCTGTCAAAGACAGCTGGAGTTCTGTTTCTGGTGGACACATCGAACTCATGAAGGAATTGTATTTTGGTGTCTAGCTGTCATAATTCAAGTCTCCTATGTTTTCTCTTTCTGTAAACTGGAGAATTTTTTAGGTTATATTGGTATCAGTAATGAAACCAGCCAGTTACATTTGCTACATACTTGAAAATATAATTTTCCTCTGGCTGACTCAGGTTTGTCAGACATGCTAATCCTGTAAAAGGATTGTTTGCAATAGAAGCCTTCCACTTCTGCTGTAAAAAATAAAGGAAGGCAGAAACTACTTATCTTTTTTCCTTCCAGTGTGATATCTTATCTTTCACTGCAATTTGTAATGATACAGGTGTTCTTGTAAAGACATACATTGTGTTAGCTGTGTTATTCTTCAAAGGAAGGTAGGAAGCAACGTTAAGTAAGCTTTTGTTTAAACAGATATACTTTTGCTTAACAGTATGGGAAGGAAAGAAAATAGAAAATGGCTGGCAAATGCCATTAAGGGCTGAAAATCAACATCACAAACCAGTAATTTGCAAAATGTATTTACCTTAAAACATTTAAAAATCACCAGCATTGGGGTATCAGCTCTGCAAACAGTGGTATTTTCTTTATAGAATCTGTTGATTTTACCATCCACTTACCTGCTAGCCTACCTTGAGACTCCTTGAAGACACTGTTGAAGTTTTACGGTGAGGAAGCTTGTCAAATATTCTTACTATGGGTATTTTACAGCCCTTTGGTCACCCATCTATACCTTCCCTTTCCAGAACTTGAACTCCCTATCTGGATCTGTGAGTGGCACCAGATGACCTCCAGCAGTACCTTCCAGCCAGAATTTTATGGGGGTTTTTTTGGTAGTTCCTTCATTGCTGCATTGAGGGATGCAAAAAATGCTGGTGAAAAAATCCACTAACACTTTTCTTGCATGGAAAGCTTGGGAGGGCATGCAAATAACCAGACAGCCTGAACATAAAATGTCACCCTTTTGTAAAGACTTAAGGAGTTCTGCTCACTCTCCATGTTTTGTTTATTTGCATATATGTTGAAAGATGGAAAGCATATAGCACCTGTACTGAGGATAAACCCTTTGCAGAATGGTAAATCTACCTATGTTTAATCAAGTTAGAAAACTGGGAAAATTCCCAGCAGTAATTTCATTTAAGTTTTTCATTTTAGTCCTTTCCATTTTTGCCTGTTGCACATTGACTTTTTCAATGTAAACAAATGAATTTTTCAACTTCTACATATAAGGAAAGATCTAATGATGTACATCCAAGCACCACTGCTCATATTACTATTTGTCCATCAGCTGTTTTTTTAGCAAGAAAACAGAGCAAAGCACTCAACATTCTACTTTACATACAAGAAATTGTTAAAAGGAAATGGCTATTAATGCAAATGAAATAATTCAGGAAATACAAATTGTTCTTGTTTCAAATTAAGACTCTCACGGACATTTTATTCAAACAGGTATTCAAATTTTTTTACTTGTAAATATTGTGTCAAATCTGTCACTATATAGAGGTGGGCTGAACACCATTACTATTGAATTGCATTCCAACTGTGTGGTTCTAGTTTTTCTAGTTTTGTTTAAGGTGGTTGTAGTGTTTTTAATTGGAAAAGACAGTTTTACTGACCCCAAGTACTTCTGAGAAATGTGGATGCACAAGGTGCAAAAGGATGGCCCTTGCCTTATCATCAAAGCATTCAGGGGACAAGATGAGTTTACCGTGGAATTGCCACCACTGTGTGTGTAGCTCAGTGTTGTAGGTCTCAGTTTAAGTGTAGGTCTAAGTAGGTCCATTCTACCACCCTGGTGTGGGGATATATATGTGTGGTCTTTTTGAGAACAGTGTCATAATAGTAAATGATGTGTGTTTGGGGTGCATTCCAAAAGCCATTCTGTAAAAACAGTACTTGAATTTTAAAGCTCATGAGATGCAGTGAAAAGAGATTAAGATTACCCCTAAAAAACTTGTAGCAGCTGAGTTTCCCTGAAATGTCCTCTCAAGGCTTATTATTCAAAAGATGGGTGACCTTAGATAATTCACTTTTTTACTTTATGCAAAGTACACTCATGTTTCTAAGTAGATTTTGTTTTGATGGTGTATTAAAGAACTATTAATATTAGCAAATTCTGACAATTGGTGCTTAACAGTATAAATGTGTTTTCTTTTGCACCACAATGTTATAGTCACTTAAACTGCAGTATAAAGTTCTAGAGTTCAGCACTCTGAACATGCAGTAAGTAACTCAAAGTTCATTACGAGCAGCATTAGAAAGAAATAGATCTTTCCTTCAACTAGAATGGCTTCATAGCATCATCTGAAATTGCCATTCCACAGCTACAAAATCTGCTCATTTTCTGCAATATTGCCTTCTGCAGCAAAATACTTCAGCTACTCTGGACTTGGAACCTTTCAGCTAACTCTGTGCTGTAATGTCATAATTATTCAGGTCACACTAATGTGTTGCCTTTGCCCAACTAGGAATTAGTACTGAAGATTTAGATAACCTTCTTTGGCTGATGAAAAATATAAGTGCAGGAAATGTGAAGCTGTAGATCCTG
Organism: Edolisoma coerulescens; assembly: GCA_013397115.1. Taxonomy (NCBI): domain Eukaryota; kingdom Metazoa; phylum Chordata; class Aves; order Passeriformes; family Campephagidae; genus Edolisoma; species Edolisoma coerulescens. The sequence continues at coordinate 764,240 of VWZW01007554.1, forward strand.
CCCTGGAAGGGTAGGGCTGGAGGGATTACTAGCTGAAGGTTTAACTAAAAGTCAAGTGGATTGAGGAAAGTGGCTGGAAGATGAAATAGTGAAATACTATTATATTTTCCTGCATCCTTCAAACTGAGGATCTCTGGCTGATTAATAAACACTGAGCTCATTCTAAAGTGGGAAAAATTCTTTTAAAAGGACATTTTATGGAGAGAAATTTTGGATGTTGTTGCTGTCTTGAAATATCTCCCGTTTCACTGAGATTTGTGATTAAAGCTTTGAGGGATGGGACGGTACTGGTTGGGTTAATATGTATGATGAAGTATAATTGGTTAATATAACAAAGAGAGAAGGAGATTATGTGCATCAATAACTGGAAAATGTACTGGAATGTTGAATGTAGATTAAAGTATTCTTACATTAATTCTTCATAAATTGCTATATTAAGCATGACTCTTGTCCTTTTTGTCATGCCACATGCTTGACTACCCTGAATTTCAATTAGCTAGTTGCCTTACAAGCTTTAACTTCATAGCTTGTCCCAATTTTCTTTCTAAAGAACTAATTCTGTATGTTTACCAAAGTTTGCAAAGTTACACTTTGTTCTTTATCATAAGCCAAACATCTCAGCTTCTGGCACTTTGTAGCTCTTTTATCCCAGCCTGAATGGTCTATGTACTCTCTCCTCCCATTTATTTAAATAAATGGGAGAGCTTTCTTTTCATCTGTGGTTTCTACACTACTATAATATTCCCTTTGGCTTTTTTAATTAACTTCAGAAGGCTAAACTTTTATCTACCAGTTCTTTGGCTATCACTTTTTTTTCCCCTATTTGTCCTAAAATCTCTGAGAAAGCAGTATGAAAGCTGCACTACTGGTATTTGAGTAAGATATTTGCTCACTGTCCTTTTTCCTAGTGCTGATTGGAGTTTTATAAATTGTACAGTTCACCTCAACAGTTTTTTAAAGCTGGTATAGGTGGTCAGCATGGAAGTTTCAGTTGCTGATGACTTCTATAGAGGTGAAAGTTTTTTGATCTCCCTTTCATGCAAAATTTTATCTATAGCTTCTGAAAATCTGAGCTACCCTCCAAGAAAATCCAGTAAAACACACAGTGCATATTGAGTTGTAATAGCCTGCAACTATGGCCTGCCTATGCCTTGCATCATATGTATGCCTATAGTTGAACAAAATTGAGAGTTCACACAGCAGAATAATTCATAACATCAAAAATACAATCTAGTTTCTGAAAAACTAAGGAGGCAGACTTTGATCTGCAGGTATTTTAAGTGTGTGAGCACATGGGCTGAGATATTCTTATCTAATCATACTGGAGGTGATTTTCCAAGGGCAGTCACAAACTATTTCACATAGTCCTTAGCTAGAACGGACAGATCCTAGAAAACATAAAGCGTAAAGGGTAGTAACAAAACTCTTCTGTCTCAGATGTGGGGATGATAGTACCCAAGACCAGAGGTACAGAGTATTCTGTACAGAGAATTACTGTTTCTTGATAAGGCTGATTCTTGTCAATGGCTCAGCTGTTAAAATAATCCTGGAAAACAATGGCAGCCAGAGCATGGTTGCAAAATTGATTTGGATGTACTGTGCCAAGTATAGCAAATAGACTGCAAAGGTAACCAAAAGTCACAGCAGAAGGCTTGCATTCATTAATCCAGCTCTTTTTGTTAAAAAGACCTTTAAAAATAAAATAATCTAAACTCACAAAGATACAAATATGGAAAACACTGATCTCTTTATCCTACTTAAAAGTATAAAATACCAACTTTCGTAGCTTCTCTATGAGTATCAAGAAAGGCAGAATTTTCTTAACATAGCACTGAACTTCTTTTTGACAGATTTAATTAAGCCAATAGGGTATAGTAGACTGATTCTCAATAGTCCACTTTAATGTAGACTGAAGTTTTGTGATGGAAAGACAAACAAAGACCCTGGCCTTGAGAGAGAAATCTACATACATGCAGTATTTGACCAGCTCATATCCCTGAACTTATGATGCTGACAGGAAAGTAGGAAGTACTGACATCACTCTGTTCAGACAATGCTTTTTATGGATCCAGTTGGACACTGGAGAGAGCCTGGTTTTATTTAGGGTAATATGATTTTTAGTGTTAGAACAGAAAGGTTTATGTGGTTGTACGAACTAGAGATTTTTGTGGTAGAAGAGTTTAGAAACTGTTTAGTGAGACCAGCTTCAAACTTTAGAACTAAACTTTACTAAATTCAAGCATTAATAAAAGAGTACGGTTTTTGCTTGTAATGATAATGCAATTACTGTATGCACCAAACTGGCCTTTAAGCATGTCTTACACTAGCTGCAAATATATAATATCTGAGAATTGATGAGCTATGTACTTAGAGCTGGTGATAGTTGTCCTTGATGCTCTCAATCAAGGTGGTCAAGCCAATTAGGCTTTAATTCTGAAGGAATTCAGAAATAGAGTGTATTTCTTTTTCTCCTCTTCATTCTTACTCTTACTTCTTGCCATCCTGTAAAAAAGGAGGATCTTGCCTGCTCTTTGTCTCGTTTATGGGGATTTTTCAGTCATTTTTCTTAGATATTTGGCAGGACATCCCACTTCTTTCCAGTCCTGTGTACTTATCTTGTTCTGTATCGTGGAATTTTAACTCTAATGCCTCCAAAATGCAACTACATTGTTGATCTCGACAAGGGGATCAAGTGCGCCCTCAATCAGGTTGCAGACAACACTAAGTTGTGTGGGAATGTTGATGGGCTGGAAGGTGTGAAGGCTCTGTAGAGGGATCTGGAGAGGTTGGATCAGTGGGTGAGGCCAATGGTATGAGGATGAGTACGGCCAAGTGCCAGGTCCTGTGTTTGGGTCACAACCACCCCCTGCAGTGCTACAGGCTGGGGGCAGAGTGGCTGGAAAGTGGCACATCAGAACCAGGACCTGAAGGTGCTGTTTGACAGCCAGCTGAACATGAGACAGCAGTGTGTCCAGGTAGCCAAGAAGGCAAATGGCATCCTGGCTTGTGTCAAAAATAGTGTGGCCAGAAGGACAAGGCTGTGATTGTCCCTCTGTACTCAGCACTGATGAGGCCACACCTCAAGTCCTGTGTCCAGTTTGGGGCCCCTCACTACAAGAAAGACACTGAGGTGCTGGAGTGAGTCCAGGCAAGGGGAATGAAGCTGGTGAAGAGTGTAGAGAGCAAGTCATATGAGCAGGGGTTGAGGGAGCTGGGGGTGTTTAGCCTGGAGAAAAGGAGACGACCTTATTTCTCACTACAGCTACCTGAAAGGAGGTTGTAGCCAGGTGGGGGTCAACCTCTTTTCTCAGACAACAAGTGACAAGAGGACATGGCCTCCAGCTGCACCTTGGGAGCTTCAGATTAGACATCAGGAAGAAAGGGTAAAGCACTGGAATGGACCATCCAGGAAGATGCTGGAGTCACCTTCCCTGGAAGTGTTCAAGAAACAGCACTTAGTGCTATGGCCTAGTCGACAAGGTGGTGATTGTTCCAAGGCTGGACTCGATGATCTTGGAGATCTATTCCAACCTAAATGATTCTATGATTCTATACATAATTTTATTTGCCCTTTTGATGGTCATATTGCGTGTAATTACATAAAATGGTTTTGTTTGCACTGTAAGTTACAAGGTATTTGTGTGCCGTTTGCTATGGTTTCTGTAAAATTAACAATAACTTTCCTGAAACACAAATATTAAATATATCCCGATTACATGTATTTACAGGCATCACAGCCCTGTGCTTTTAGTTATGCAGGGAAAAACAGAAAACCTTCTGTATCTTGAATGTAAGAATTCAATTAATTTGAATCTCATCCTGATAGTACTCAAGAGGAGAACACTTCTCTCATAAAATGAGGGTGAATTCAATGATGTTTTGATGTAGTCAAATCACAACCCCAGATGAAGAGAAAAAAATTGTAAGAAACATTAAAATAATGTTCACTTGACAGGTTGACTAGAAAGTGGATCAGGGCTTTTGATGAATAATTGATGAATAATGACCAGAACACGAACTCCCTGGATAATGTGGTTAAAAGCTTCATCTCCTTTTAAGTTCTGATAACAGCAGATGGGTTTACTTCTGTGTATTGCAAAGACCGTGGAATGCTGTGCCTACATTTTCTGAAAGAACTGACGTGTGAAGAGGTAACTAACATGCTTTGAAAACAAAGGTTTCCCTCCAAGACAGTTTTTAAATCCACTGCTAAACTGGGAAATAAGATAAAGCTCTGTCTTATTCAGAGCCTGTATATTATATCTAGGCTCAGGGAATTTGTATATATATATATGGGCTCTGAACCTATATACATACCAAAATAATATGAAAATACCCGATAGTGGCCTCATCAAAAATGCAAATATCAAATTGTCTATCATGAAGAAAGTGTTAAGTCATGTTTAAACGTCTTTATTAGTAGCTGTAGACCAGCTGCTTATGCTGAAGCTGCTGGCAAGAGGAAACTTCAACTCTAGACTAAATTATGATTGTTTTATTTAAATATATACAAGCTCTTGTCATAGCAAAAATTCCTGGTTCGTATCACATGTATAATTAGATAATGCAAAAATTCAGTGAATTGAAGGTTAAATTCCCCTTTTTAAATATTTTGGCAGCAAGCACCTCTGCTTCTTTTCTTCTGACATAGAATTTTAAGTGAAACAGTCACCAAAACTGTGGGATGTCTTAATCCTTCCTTTGCAGTTATTAGAAATGTAACCTTAGTGTCAAACATAGTGAAACTTGAAGGTGGCTATAATTTGCAAAATTATGCTTCCATTTACTTTTGTTTGCAAATGATAACTGAAAGAAAAAAACTGGTAGCTGCTTATACAAGTATTTTCTAATGCATTTTATTAGATAAAAACAGGCACAAACATGCATGTATTTGACTGCTTTTCTATACTTTTCTGCATGTACCACCTACTGGATGTAATGTGCCAAATGTCTGAGAAAGTTTACATAAAGATACAACAATCCTTGAGATATCTTCCACATGGGCAGATCAGAAGAGAATTGTTTTTTATTGTGCTTTATATTTTAAATATTAAAATAAAAAAATCTATGTAGTGATAGTTATTTCATGAGACTTCTGTAAATACCTTGACATCTCCATACTGTTTCTCCTAGCACATAGCAGTTTAGAGTTGTGGTCCTGTGATACTGAAATCCATGAGCTTAGAACTCTCTTGACAGCTCGTAATGGACAAGGTCAGCTAAATTTTGCCTATTTTGTCAGTCAATTAGACATATTTGATTCAATCAATCAAACCTGATCTTGAGGTTGTTATTTGTTCTTCACACTATCATGGAATCCACTAAATGATGTGCACAAAAATTTTCTTTGTTTTATGAATACTGTCATTTCAGAAATCCCAACAATGTTACAGCCATTTTTCAAATTTTATTACAACTTTTCTGGTTCAGTGTCTGTTCAAGAACACTCAATATGTAAGACTGTATGGTGAAGAAGGATGTAAATCAGGCTTTTCCTTGAAGCCATGATTTCTCTACTGAAGCACTGTTTTTTCTACACTGCTACAAAGAATCACTTGCCAAACCCCTTGGTCACAGACATGGCAATTCTTAATTTCTAGGATAAACTGGATTTCTATTAAGGCAAGTTCTGTCTTCTGTATACAGATCAATATGATTATCTACACAAGCAGAATAGCCTTTCTAGGTCAGATTTTTAATCAACAGAGCCAATAACAGAAGCATTTGCTGTGTCCTTGTTCTATCTAGGCCTGAGGAAAGGCCTTTCCTTAGCTTGTAACAAAAATGAGGTGCATCAGGAAGGTGAGCAAAACAAGACTGACCTTGAAAGCCAAGCAGACAGTACAACTTAAAACAATTCTTTCTAAGCACATACTGAAGTCATTTCTACAGCATGTGCTAAAATAGATACTTATCAGACAAAGAATCATGTTGTTTTCTTGAATAAGAAAGAGCTACCCAAGGGACAACACAGATGGCAGGACCATACTTGATTCCCTGCACTTCTGAGCAGGGAAAATTCGATGTTTGTAACAGGTTTTTCTGGTAGTGGTCATTTAACTAATTTCAGTTAAATAATAGAACTTTTCCTTCTTGTATAGCAGCATGATAAAATATCAGGAAATTAAAGAACTTGACTCAGTCTCCATTGCCATCCGTTTTAGTTCACTGTTTTGTCTTACAGAATACTCTAATTGTTGTGTTTTGATTTCTGCAAGATAAGTTCTCCTTTCTGTGTTCGGGAAGATGGCCTTTCACATTTCCACAGATCAGTGAAAGAACAAGAGCAAGGGCACCTACCTGGAAGAGCCAGTCCCGTGTTTCAATCTGATTGAAGGGCTATGTGTATATTGTAGCCTTGAATACTTGAGAGAATGCACACACTAAGCAGGAGTCTCCCAGAGCCTGTGTCTACCCACAGAGCTGTTCTATACAGGCTGCTCTCAGAAGGCAGTGCTACTGTGCTGCACTTTGGGACTCGAATATCTGTGCATATCAGAGTAAGCCAACTGTCCCTAGCCCCAAGCTGATACACGTGAAAGTCTGTCTGAACACAAGAAAACTTATGTAATGAGAGTGATAGAACACTCGAGAAGACAGCCCATAGAGGCTGGAAATCTCCGTCCTTGTAGCTGTTAGACCCAACTGGCACAGATCAGAAAAACCTGCTCTAGCTGATCCCACTTGAGCAGGCTGCTGCTCTGGATGAGCTCCTAAAGTCCCTTCCACCATCATTGTTGTTGGAATTGCATGAATATGTTATAGAGATCTTTGCGGCTGAAGAAGGAGTGGAAGAGAACTAAACATTGAAGAAGTGCAGTTCTTCCACCTAGTTGCTCCTGTAGTTTCTTTTGCCCAAAATCTTTGTAGTGGTAGAAACAAATTTAGTACAGCTGATGTGAGAATAAAGCAAATACTCCAGTATCTTCATCTGGGGATGAATTACCTGGTAATACTTGACACTAGTAACCACAAAACATCACTGTACTTACAATACTCCTAAGCATTGCAGGAACATTTCTACACTGACTTTTCATATTATGTTGGAATTTTGCAACTTGAAGATATCAAAGATAATTCTTGAAACATTAGGGAATGTAATGTACTTATTGAGTTGTAATAGGAGAGTATGCTCCAAGCTAAATTTTTTTCAGCTCAAATAAGCTGTGGGCTTACTGGGGGAATATTCAATAGCAAAACTGTTTCAATTGAACAGAAAACTGAATTAAACCCCTCTTCAATTTTCTAGTCCTTCGAGCTCATGTTTTCAAATCATCTTGTCTAGCTTTTTCTAGCTATTTGAGTGCATGGTAGTGCCAAGCAGATGCTGTCTGTGTTGTCTCCAGTTTCTAAAGGCAATTATGGAATTTATGCAACAAATTTTAAAATGTAATACTAATAGGTATTTTTGACAACGTCTTTGATTTATTATGTTAGTACTTCTAAATAACATTGCGTGCCTCTTGGGGAAGGCACAAATCATTTGTTTTGTACAATAACAAGCATGTTCTTAGTATTTGGTAATCTGAATAAACCAAAAATTAAATAATCTTTAAGGATTCATGGTACAGAAAAGTTGGCAAGAGTATTATGTTCAAGCTTAAATTGTCTTGAGCACTTGTGGGGGTAGAAATAAATAATTTGAATTTATCTTCCATACAGAAAATGTGCTCAGCACAACAACTGCACTCTTTAAGTCATTCCTAATTTTACAAAGTACAATTTTAAAGGTACGTATATGTTAACAAACGTAATTGGGTGTAGATGTCTCTAAGGTGGCCCTGCTGCTATACTTAGGAAGTGCTTTCTCCTGGAAATATAGCCTAGATTTCTCATTTTTGCCACTGTGTAATTATGCATAATTACTATAACTCCCAACTGTTTTTCTTGCCTAGTCTGTCCTTAAAGGATAGCATTTCTCAGTTCCCAAAAGATGAAGTGTAACAGCTTACATACAACCAGTGATTTCTGTGTGGATTCTGAGGTTTCTGTAACAACTAGGAAGGAAATACTGATGTGTGAAAAATGGAGGGACATAAGTATTCTCACGCCTTCCAGGTTTCTTCTGTCATCATTTTTTTCTCTTGGGCTGGCATCTCCTAACGTATGAGGCCTGATTATCTTGCTTGCCTGGGACAACTTTAAAAGTATAAAAACTAAATCTGGTTTAACTATGATAATCTTCCAAAACTTTTAAAGAAAATAGATGTATACCACATGCCATCTATATTCCTGCTCCTGATGAGATAAAATCAGTTCTTCAAGATTTACCAGAAATGGGATTTTCTGTACTTGTCATCTGAACAAATATAGTTATAGACTGAAGAATTCAATACTGCTCTGTGTGTTCCTTCTAGGAAAGCTCTGCTTCTAGTTCATGAATCCTAAATCCTTTAGCAAGGATGTAACAGGTTTTAAAAATGTAATTATAAAATGTTGTTTCTGTTTGAGTGCGGTTGAAATGGTTCCCCAGTGAGGCAGCTCCTTCTGTTGTGTTTGCTCATATTCCTGCACAGTTCGCATACAGGCTCTTGCACACACTTGCACGCTCAAGTGAGGGCAGTGACTGCACATACACTACAATCCACAGCCTGCGAGTAGGCAGGTGCTTGCTCAAATTCAGTACTTCCCCTGAGGTGCTTCTTTACGGTTATTTGTCTGAAGTACAGCTTTATTTCCACAGTTCAGAGAACTCAGAGAATCTTTTATTGCTACTGTTCATGCTGATTAGTGTAGCTAATTGAAATTCATGTTAGTGACTTGAGCTTGTTTTTCACAAAAAAAAAAATTCCCCTCCTCAGTTCATTAATCAGTTATGTCAATTAATTTAAGGTTTTCAGTTATGAACTCAAAAGCCCCAAAGCTTCTGTAGTAAATACTTGTAGTCTAATAGCATTTCTGTAGAAAGCAGGTTTTTTTTCATTTCAGCACTTTGTGGTGAATCTTAAAACGAGACCTAGAAAATCCAACAAAATCCTAAGAAACAAGTCACTTGTAAAACTGAGTTTTGAACACCTCAGCTGAAGTTATTGGTAATATAATTAATTCCAAAGTTATATTTCCTTTTTGCTGTATTTTGTTTTAATTGAAAGGAACTGTATAGTAAGAGATAGCAGATATGTACTGAAGCCTTTTAATTGCTTTAAAGTTTGCTTGTTCTCTGTGGAGAACTGACAGTTACTTGCTGTTAAGTGAATCTGCTCGATCCCTCTGATACAGAGATCACAGGACGGAATGAACTTTGTGCTGCTTCTCATAGGGATTGATTAGAGAACACCTATTTCCAGGTTGGCTGAAACTCTGCAGTGTACTTACTACAGGAACTGAGTTTATGTGAAATTTTATGTTATTAAGCTGTTGAGTGAAACCGTTTAGTTATCCTATGTATTGTGTTTCAGCTCAACATAGCATTTTTCACAAACTTGTGATGAATCCCAAATTGTGCTCTTAAGGAATGACACGCATGTAGTACGAGCTGAAGGATGTCTTGTAGGATCAGTGAGATAAGCTGGTTAATCTCTAGCTTAACCAAGTAAAACTTACTGAGATTGGATCTGGTGAACTTAGGTTCAGATCATGCTAGTACCAAGGCACTTTTTGCATAGCTTGAATCGTGCTGGTTTGCAGCATGCAATCTAAACGTATTTCCTCTACTGACTGAGGACCAGGGGCAAATGGTAGCAGCAAAGAACAGGATTTTTCTCAAGGGTATGGTTGTGATTATATTGGTGATGGGTTGACAGTTGGACTAGATGATTTTAAAGGTTTCTTCCAACCTTGATTCAGTGATTCTGTGTGATATCTCTGGTGCCAGACTACCCTGTTTTAAGGTGCCTTATTTGGCCTGCATATTTTATGTGTGAACAGCAAACTGATTCTAGAACATTAGGACCCTTTTGAAATTTCCTAATCTTTGCTTGAATGTAGGAGATCAGGAGGGAAAAAAGCAAGGAAAAAAAAATCTGAAGTTTAAAATCAAAATCTTTTTACCTTTTAGTCATATTCTAGAATTCTGTGGAAGCTCAGCATAGTGAAAACAAACTATTCAAGCTCCCTTTGGAAAAAACTAAAAACCTCCCATATCTGGTTTCTAGAATTCAGGCATTCTCTTGTTTTACCTTCTGCTTTTTCTTGCTAAATTTGGTTAAGGTATTCATACCAAATCTTCTGTTGAGATGAGTAGTTTATTCTATCATGACAGTACAAGAAGGGTGTAAATGACAAAAGTGCTCCAAGGGCCCTAATCCCGCACTCAGGAGTCGCTTATCATGGGCACTCTACCAATAATGTGGATTCCTGGCAAGTAGTAATTGACATTTTATCAGTTTCCTGTAGCACTTGAGCATACCATATGAGTATGAATAAAAGAATATAGTCACATTTTAAATACTTATTAAGATTGCGCTCAGAAGTTACAAGACCTAATTAACTGTTTATCTTTGAACTGAAACAGTCTTATAATGAAGAATCCTCTACTGAGTAAATTTCTACGTTTTTTGTAATTATACTGGGTATCCATTAGCCTGAAAGGTGATCTTGACTGCTGTTACTCAAATGCACTGAACACCTCTTCCCATATCTGCACCTAAAACTCAGTCAGTGCAGCTTTATCTGCTTTCCGTGGTTACATTTATCAACAACTTTCTGGTTTTGTTGTCTAATTTGTATTCTGTGCATTGTCACAATTCATAAACTACTTTTTATTAATCCAAGTGAAGACTGTAGAAAAGATCTAGCCAGAAATTGCTCTCCAAACATATAATACAAATACCACTTTGCTATTCTAAACTACTCGGAATGCCTTCCTCTTGAACAATGAAGTGGGCTGGGGCACTATTGCTTGTACTGCATCTCGAAGTATCCTACTATCTCATGTGAAATTAGTTCATTTACATTTTTTAAACAGCGAGGGTCAAAAACGCTTTTTTGAAAATCAAGCTTCACCCAAGATATGTGGTCACACATTTTTAAAAAATTGTTTTAGTACTTCAGGTTCAGAATTTTAAAAAAAAAAAGTTAAAGGCAGTGCTTTAACATCAGGTGACCCCTTAAGGGGTTTTTGGGTGTTTTTTTGGTGTGGGTTGTTTTCTGGTTTTTTTTTTGTCTCTAGGCACATCCTATTTGCAATGCAAGGAACATTATTTAAAAAACCCAAAACAAAAAAACAAAACCAAAAAACTTTTAGCATGCTTGGGCAGATTAATCATAAAGTATTTGGAACTTGACTTGTGACACAAAACAAAGTTAATGACATAAATGGTTAACGTTAGGGTTTCTAGTTTAGTAGAAAGAGGACAGAATCATCTTCTGAAACTTCCCCTGAATCTCTTATAGTAGATCCTGACATCATATCATTCTGTGAGAGAGGCCTATCTTTGGTTTTCTTTCTAATGTAAATAAAAAAAGAAGTGTAAAAATTGTAGGATTTACAGAACAGTTTTAGCTATGTAATGCTGTATTGAGTGTCTATACTAAAGGAAAATCTGCCTGTGGAATACTAAAGGCATGTATTTCCTAGATTACTTCTGTGCAATATATGCTTGCCTTGTCAACTAAGATAAACACCTGTAAATCAAAAAAGTTTGCAACAGATGTAGTAAATTCAGGTTTTATCTTGGTTTTTTATCAGTTTGGTTAAACTGCATGTGTTCTGCCACATCTCAAAACAGTTGTCTTGGAATACTTAACACTAGATAATGGGGCAGTGGTATTATTGTTTTGGAAGTTCGGGACTTCTTCTTGAGTTTTTCGTAGGTCCAGTTTGTTTCTTTTATTTCTGCATAGAAGATAGGTCTTGAACTTTATTATTTACTTGTATTTCAAAGGAAATGTTGAATTTTTTTACTGTCAGTAACATACAGTCCGTCTGCTTTTTGCCAAGCTTTGTCTGACCTCTCACTGGCCCAGACAACGAGGCAGTCCACTGGGGCTGTTGCCGTTGGGGGAATACCAGTCATTCCGGGCTTTCCAGGGCAGTGGGCATTCCATAAAACTTGATCAGTACAATACAAGCCAAAGTAAGTTTGGTGTGTTTTCTGTCAAAGCTTCAGTTGCCCAACCTGATGATTGCAGGATTGCAACATAACTGGCATTTAAAAAGACTTAGGGAGACTGTCTAGTCCAATCCACTCTCCTCAAACCTGGATAAGCTGCAGCAGGTTGCTCAGAACCATGTCCAGACAGATTCTGAGCGTCTCCAAGACTGGAGATTCCACAACCTCACTGGGCAACTTCCTCCAGTGTTCAATCACAGTAAAGTTTTAAAATGGAATGTCTTATTTCAATTTGTGCTTTTTGCTTTATAGTTCTTTCACAGGATGCCACTAAGACAAGGGGAAGGAACACTGCAACCATATACTTAGCGAGGTTAGACTTGTTATTTTTCAAAACCATGCTTGTTACATTTATGTATTTTAATGGTCACTTACAGAATAAAAACTTCCAGTGCAGTGCCTTCTGTCTTGTAGACTCAGCTGACCATTTTATATCAGTGACACAGGCTTCATCTTTATGATGTAATACCTCAAATCTGGTAACTGGTTTGAGTTTTTATGTGAGCAATGCCTGTGCTGTAATGAAGACTAACTTTTTCATCCACTGTCGTTATGAAGACCATTACTACCTTTTCTAGTGCAGACTCTAGGATGTAGATACTTTTGCATGTTGTGAATGTCAGTTCTCATGGTATGGTCCTGAACTGTGAGTTCTTTACAGTTTGCAAGATTGCAATGCTCATGTCCAAATAGCGATGGGTACAATACGTTTTGAGATTGCACACTGTATAAAAATGACAGCCAAAACCTAAAAGCAAACAGAAAACTTGTATCACTGCAGGGAACCTCAGAGGTGGACCTAGTAGATCATAAAATGTGTGTGCTGGTGTATTCATGTATTTTGTCCCTGCAATCTACCTTGCTGTTTTGGTGCAAGTTAATGCTGTATATCATATCCAATAACTATGTAAAAAGAATTAGGATTTAGCATGCCGAAACAATAAAGTATTCTTACTTTTTGAGAAACGCAGTCCACTGCATCTTCTGTTATTCAAATTACCATTGCTAAATTTCTCACGTTATCACTGAGGCAATTGCACATAGAAATACACCCAGAGTATTTCAGATATGGGTGGTGTTTTCAGGATTGGGAGTAGAGATGTGGAGCTGCTGCCATGCCACTGACTACCTGCTGTGAAACCTGGCATGCGTTTGGCTTCATCCTTGCAACTGCTTCTGTAAAAGCTGTGCTTCTAAGAATGGTTGGAATGAGCTGCTCAGCCAGGAATGCTGATTTGCCCAGCATAGTGATATACTCCCAAGAAAAGCTTCTTTTGTATTTAAGGGATGCAGATTAACACAGATAAGAATTTGTGGTAAACCATCTAATACCAGTTGTCAGTTACTTACTTAAACATTTATTACATGAAAATGCAACACACTTTGAATAGTCAAAATAAAACAGTGAAAAGTAGCTGCTGTGTCAAAAGGCTGGATGTAATTATGAACCTTTAGGATCTACACATTTAAATTTCAGGTCTATAAAGTTACTGTATCTTTCTCTATATGTGCTCTCTTCCCTTCACTCTTTTAAACTTCACTAGGTATAAAGGCTATTTCTCTTACCTCGAATATCCAAGTAGTCTGGCTCTCCTCAAGACAAAATAGGTACTCTGTATTCATATATGTGATTGCTTGAGCATAAGCAAACAGATTTTAGTGCATTTAATTTTTGTATTTCAGTGCTCTGAAATGTCTATATTTTTCTAAAAATATGTTTTGAATGGTACAATGTCATCGTGCAGTAGGGATTACTGAAAGCTGTCAGGATTGCTTAATTTCCATGTGCATCACTCAGCACTGGAAGCTTGCTGAGGCTGAAGCTTGTTAGTAAGTGTAAATGTTTGTTAATGAGATTAACTTACAAATAGTAGCTATGATTTACTAGAAAATGCTTCTTAAAGCATTACTTCTTAAATAAAGCTCTTAAAATATTAGCATGAGTGGAGGAGGACCACAAGGATCCATCTGGAATGGGGAAACTGCCAAACACTTGCTATGTCAGTATTCCAGTTTATGATGCTAAGCCACAGACAAGGACTCTTGGCCATGATTTATGACACCTGCTGGCTAGAAGTACCTGTTGGAAATTATGCCTTCAGTAATCCAATTACATGAGTAAGATAAGAGTCCATGGTCAGGGCAGTTTCCAGCTTAGGAAAGGCTCTTTAAATTTTTATGGCTTTTGCCAATAAAAATTATTCATGAAAAACCATAAGTAAACAGCTTTGTGATGGATTGTACCAGTGTGGCTGTATCTGTAATCATAATACTGGGAATCCTGCAGTAAGACAAGTCAGTAGAAGACGGGGCACTCTTCTCATGGGAGGGGACGTGTTGTTGCTTCATCACTTTACTCTGGAAAGACAGAACTCTGGAGGAGAGTTCTTTCAAGCAGGACTACGTGTACTAGCTGCACACTTGAGGGTTTTTCTAGTGATGTTTTACATGTGTTTTTTGAGCTTAGATTCAAGACTAACTAGGTTGAAATAATCAGTAAGGTGGTGAACTACCTTTATGCTTAAAGATTTTCAAAGAGGAAAGAGGTTTTTTGCTACTCTTTCCCAGACGTATCCCGTTCCCTGAAGCAGAGAGAGGTACAGTGCATACAAAAGAAATGCTGTATATTAATGTTGTCTGGTAACCTGTTTGCTGTGCTAGAAATTATAAGAGCAAAAGCTTTGTGGCATCTTAGTTTTCTGACCCTTAACAGGTGCTGTACTACTTGAAAAAAAAAAATTATAGTTCAAATTCTCAGTAATTTCATGCAACTGAAATGTTTGCCTTCTGTTAAGGTTTGGGACCTTTCCTCTTGAGAGGGGCAGGGAAAAAAGAAAATTAGTTACTTGCTTTAAAGAGAATAATTAAATTCAGAGCTGAAGTTTAATGCTTATTTTCATCTCACTCTGAGTGTGCAAGCTCTCCCAAAAATGAAGCGTTGATTCTTTATGCAGCAAGTAAGAGAAGAAAAATATAAATCTAAATTCACCCACTGATTTAAAGTGATTAATTGGTCTGGTTTTGTGATGTTTCAGTAACTGTCATCATTGCTTTAGTAATACATTTAGAATAATTTTTTCAGACAGTGTAATGTATCCATACACTATTTTTTACAACAAATACTTAATATGCAATTGTTATACAGATAAAATACTCTCCCCATTTGCACTTGCTCTTGAGCTATGAGTGTTGGGAGGGAGTGAAATTTTTTCTGTGTTTTAAATCAATTGATTCATTTGACTTCAGTAATACCTAGACCAACCTCACTACTTAAAATTGTACCTCTCATTACACACAATTGAAAAAAAAAAAAAGAGTAAATGCATTGGCTAGGGGCAGTGATTTTGCACAGATGGGACCTGGGTTGGTATTGGGCCTGTAGGATGTTTTCTATGATCACGGGAATCTGTGTGACCATAATTCAAATCTCATTGTAAAATGAGACCTAGCCTTTTAGAAAAGAAATGTACTGGTAAAATGTGGTGGAAGTCATCCAGAAAAAAAATGAAACTTTACGATGTCGCTTTTACAAGCTCTTCAATAACTCCTACCCTGGAGGAGTAGGCTGGATATCTGGTGAATGTTTTTCATTGTATTAACAATCCAGATATTTTTAATTTAAAGTGTAAGTGTTTCAAGTGTGTATGTAATGATATCTAAGAGAATTAAATTATCTATTTGGAAAAAGAAAAACTTCTTTTTAAGTTTATTTTCGGATTGCATCAGCTTTCAGTTATGCCACAGCTTTTTATAGCTTGACCAGTGCTAATGATCTCATTCTCTTAACCTGATAATAATAATAATGGAATACCTTGATTAACTTGAATGGCAGCTCATATTTGATATGGTGGTTAAAATTAACTGCACTGCAACAAGTTGCCACCCTGTGCTTTGTCTTACCTTATACAACCAAATAACTAGAATAAGATGATTTTCTGATTAAAAACAAACAAACAAAAAAATTAATCGGAGAGTGTCATAATAGGGCTGTGTATAATTTCTTTAGAAAGAAATCTGCTCTCTTTGTTTTTCGGAACACTTAAAAATAAGTGAGACCAATCCAATACAGACAACGTGGCCAAAAATACCATTGGTATTTTCACATCTCTCCACAGACCATATATAGTGCAGGCAAGAGAAGCATTGCTGCTTTCAAGGATATCAGAACTCCCCTGAGAGGGAAAAGACTGGACAAACTTTTCTGTAAAGGCAAATTTTAAAATGGGAACACTGAGATGTGGATAACTCCTCTAAAGCAGATAAACAGCTTTAGAGTTCTTAGAGGTCCTTTCTCTTTGGCTGCCTTTAGCTTAGTTTGACATAGATGGGGAAAGGTTAGTGTGCTCTTACCAGTTCTTCATGTCGACTGCTTGCTCTGACATCTGTTCCTTCCTGTTTCATGCCCCAACCCAACCAAAACAACAGGCAAGACTTTTCAGATTGGTAAGATACCTGCTCATGTTTCTGTATTTGCTGCAAGCTTTGAAATGCTGGAAATGTAAGTGTGTGAATATAAATTTATACAGTTAAATAGGCAAGACACTATGAGAAGACATTGTTATGGCTAAGGTTCTTTTTAAAATGCCTTTCTGCACCTAAGTTTATGTTTTAGCTTCAGTTCACTGCAGGATGATGCCATTAAGAAGTGCAGACTCTTCAACAGCTTCTAGTAACTAGCAGAAGGAATCTTAACTGCATCATCAGCTATTTAACTACAGTCTAAGTATCCTTATAGTGATATGTAAATCAGCATGAAATTGTGAAAGACAAATATGATGGTGGCCTTTTAGAGTATCTGGAAAACTTGCAGGAAAGTGTGAAAGGAGACTCTGATTTCTCTTGATGAAAGACGAAATTTGTGAGATATTAGAAACCATGAGTTAATACAATTCTGAAGTGTGTGAAACTTGAGGCTACTAAAACTAGTGCAAGACTTGCAGAAATTCAGAATAGGTTCTTTTGAGTTCAGCACATCAAACAATGACTTCTCATCATACAGTTTTCTATACACTGAGCTAGCTACTTACACAGTTAGGGCTCCTACCTACCACTTAACCAAATGTTAGTGCTAATTCTGGCATCTCCTGTAGGTGGGAGCCAGTAGAAGAGGCTGAGTTGTTTTTCTGTTCTTTTCTAAAGTGTGCTCTTAGCAAGCCAGTCTTTCAATAGGCTATATATAAATTAAGCTGATGAGTCTCAGGAATGCACATATCACTCTGTTTATAGACCTTCAATGAATGCTAATTCATTGACAAAGTGTGAAAGTGTAACTTTTCAGCTGAAAAGACTGGGAGTCAGCTCATTCGTTTGGAATGTACAGAATGTGATTATATAACTTCCTGAACTGGTGACATCACTGATGACCAATCAAAAAAACTATACTTCTGACTATGATTTCTATTTGTAATATTCCAAATTTCAAAGATGAGACCAAATATTTGGCTTGGCATTTTTATGGTAGAGTTATAAACAAAAACTGCTTTGATGTTTTCGAATATGTCTGATTCAGGCAACTAAAAGTGCTGTAAAGTTTTGAAACTAAGTTCTGACTGCACTGGGCTTTCAGGAGGAAAAGGTAGGAAACTGTTTAAAGAAGTAGCTATTCCCTAGAGTCTGAGTGCTTGAAAGCAGTGACATGTTTCAGCTCAGCTGATGTAATGGACACATACTCCTCAGGATGTGGCCAGTAATGAATGGATGTTTTTCATAAGTAGCTAGTGTTCTAAAATAACATCAGTGTGGGTCAAGCTACAGCAAGTGATAACAAAATAAATTATTCAGTTAAGGTAGCCCTTCAGAAGCTTGCAATTTTACTTTAGACTCTGCTTCCACAAAAATTCCTTATGTTTATAAGTAGATTTAATGCTACTGTCATTTAAACGCTAGAGCTTTGCATTTGTTCAGACCATAGTAACAGATTTAGAGTTCCTTAGAAAGAAGGCAAACAATATCATTCAAATTTTATTTCCTCATTGTAAAATGCCTGTTGTAGTCCTAAAGACAAGAAACTAGCTCTGAATATTTTCCAGATTTCAGTGGAAGTGTTGGAAGGGCAGCTAGGTGCTGTGTTCCCACAAGTTTTTGGCTCTTAGCAGTGTTCTCAAAGTGTATACATTACTGCAGTGTAAATCTTCAATTTCACAAAGCTGGTGCTTACAGGCAAGCTTGGTCACTGGGGTCCTGCTGGTGGTACCAAGGGCACAATTGTGTTATTGGTAGAATATGAAAGAGGAGAGATGGGATGGCTGTACCCACACTACATACATTTCGTGCAGGGTCTGACGCTAGCTGTTCCTCTTCAGGAAATAAGGAGCAAAGAACTCACGTTAGGAAATACGGTGACCTCCCTGGCCTACCTATGAGTTCATCCGAGTGAAAAGATTTATCTCTTTCCAACATAATTTATCTTACTGTTTGGTGTGAGATCTTTCTCCTGTCATTTATCTGTCCTAAGGGATAGGATATGGCTAATCCAGACACCAAACCATTTTGATGTGGCCTTATCCATAACAATTTATGTGCTTCAGGGTAGTCATGAAAGCTCCGTGATAATTCACTGTGGTGCAATTGTCTAGAGCATCCCCTGGCAAAGGCAGTTAACTCTGTTGTAAACTTGTTTTCAAATACTGCACAAGAGAGAAGTGCTAGTCCTCAGTTTTTTGAAAATTGTCTTGCATCAGTATGGAACAGTAGGCTGAGTTTTATTTGGAGCCTTGGAATACACACACACCCACACAGTACTCCCTTGAAAGGTGTTAACTGTGCAGAATTAGAATAACTGCTCAGTTCAGAGTTGTTATCAGTAATTCAATTGTAGCTGCTAATTACAACTAACAGTTTTTATCAAGAGCTATGAAAGTTCACAGTTACTCTTGTTGAACCGAGTTCACATTTACATTACTCTAGGAACACAAATCCTGATACCTTATGAAAATATCTAGATCTTGTTACTTATTGTTCATACTTTCATCAGATATGACTATCAGTGTAAGTTCTGCGTCTATCACTTCACCTATTTCTGCTACTAGTTCTGATTAATAAAGGTATATAAAATGTAAAGGCAAATATAAAAAATGGGAGAAGAATCCTGAAAATCATGACCTGTTCCACATAATTTTTTTTTTCACATGCTACCTTATTGTGACACATACGTTCACCTGTTCATTTACCAAGTGTAGGTACTTTGGAAAATAAATGTATGTGAAGCAGTAAAAGATTGTATTGTTTAAAATTCAATGATGTGATTTCTGAATGCTCTACTGAGGTTTCCTGGCACTTCTAAAAAAAAAAATTATTACTGTTCAGGAAATCAAATTACTAGAACTCAAGAAGTTTAATGAAAAGTTTAGGAAAGCAAGAAGAAACCAAAACAAAAAGAGCCCAAACCAAGCCTGTCTGATTATTTAACAAGGTGTACCCTTTAAATATTTTGCTGCTTGAAATTTTTATTATAGTAGGAAAATTAGTTAAATTAAGGACCCGATGACAATGCAGGACTTTGGAATCTTGTGTTTTTATTTTCCCCTCAAACACCTGCCTAAATTCAAAATCTGAAAGAAGGAAGTCTTCAGCTTTATACAGTGAACCTCTACCTCCTTCAGGCTCTTGGACATTGCTTTTCTTATAGTGAAATAAAAATCACCATACTATAACTTTGAATATTCTCTGTGCTGTGAATCATGCTTTTCAGATCCTTTTAGTAACAAAGAATTCTTTTTCTTTCAATAAAAATAATTGGTTCCACCTACGTTTTCTTTGGGGACTCCGTGACTACTGTCAGAACAGAAACCTCAAGTGTACCTCAAGGTACACCTCAAATACTTTTTAAAAATAAACTCTATAAGTAATTAGCTGTAAGTAAAGTTACAGTGCAGAAGTACTGAAAACAATTGGTTGTGAAATATGTTTTTCATTGCAATCTACAAAACTATACTGAATGGATGAAAATGAATTTTTTTTTTGTTTTGATGTGGTGTAAGACTGACTCAGTGCCACTTCTTTTCTTGATACTATAGATCTTAAAAGGAAATTGTCTGACAAGAAAGTGTGTAAGCTGGCAACTGCGATTTGTCCTTATTCAAATCCCATGACTCATTCCATAGGCAATAAAATTTTCATTGTTCTTCAATTTTATTTTTGTATATATTTTCATCCCTCACCATTCATAGTATTAATTATGACATCTTACTTTTCCAGTTGTGTCATTCTTAGCATGGATACTAGGTGTTGAGGAACAGTTCAACTTTCACCACTATGTTTTTATTCTGAAAGAGCCATGGCCACTCTGGACCAAAAAGATTACATGATGTTTTTTAAAAGCAGGGGAGTTTTTCACTTTTTCTGAATTCTTATAGCTTGTTTCCCATGTAATCAGATATTTAAATTTGCAAATAAGTTCTGGATGAACTCAGATAAATAACATAAGCTTACAGCCTTATGTGTGGGCATAACAGTTCTGTAAAAGCACATCAATCAGATGATCTAGTCTGGCCTGGACCAGTGTGGTAGACTAAGATTTAGTAAGTGGGAAGAGAACAATAAATCTGGGTAGGAAATGTACATCCTGAGTTCTAGACTGCTTTCTTCAAGAGCGGCCCTCCACCTTTGGGGCTTTCCTGGCCTAACAGTAAATGGCCTGGAACCATAAAGCTGTGGTTCACGACCTAAAGTTGTGACACAGCTCCTTAGCCAACCTTACTGCTAACTTGGTAATTACCTGTGCCTTTGCAGTGAAAAAGTGGCAGTGTGACAGAGTACTGTCATGTGATTTGTTGCTGCCATCGACAGAAGACTCAGTATTTGGGATTGGACCTGGCTGCCAAATTCAGGGTCAGCAGTTACTGTACGATGCCTTTCTCCTTCCCCCTTCTGGAATGCTGACAAAAGGTGGACAAAATAAATGCTTTGTGTTTTCTGCGTATGGATAAAGGACTTGTACAGGCTGGAGCTGGACAGATAGCACGCCCTATCGTTTTCTTCTATATCCTTGAATTTAGAGCCAGAACCTAGTAGTGTGAGGATTTGAACAGTGGAATCGGAACTAGGATTGCACCTTACAGTCAGTTGTGCAAAGGCAAGTTGGCTGTGTGCTCCTAACTAGGAAATGGAATTCTGTTTCAGTTTGGACTGGTACACTAGAAATACCAGTTTTGCCTCCTCACACATTTTCAAAATTCAGGGCTCTTTTTTCACTTACAAGCTTGAACATTTCCTCAATTTTGACCTTGACCAATGAATAAAAACCCAATTTGGTACTCATAAATGTAATAGCATATTCAGAGTTTCTTTATTTAAAATATATGCCACTGGAGAAGGAGAAAGTGATAAGTCATTAAGTTTTCTGACAATTCATTAAAAGGGAGGAATATACTTGGAATTCTTCTTCACACCAAATTGCAGTAAGATTTCTCCTGTCTCTTCCTGACTATATATTTAAGTCATGTTGAATATAAAGTCAAGTTTATTGACTGTACATCAAAGTTTTCAAGTGAGAAGTTAAAATTCAAAAAGCTGCTGCTGGAAGCAGTGATGGGTTTAGAGGAAAGCAACTGGGGGCAATTGATTAAGGCCTTAACCAGGACTAAAGGAGGTGATAATGCAAATCATGTATCTCACCACGTGGACTGATGGAAGAACCTGAGGCTGGCACTGGTGTGATGTCAGATCACAGGGAATGTCTGGGAAGCCGAGCAGAAAAATGGCAAACAAAGCAGGAAGGCAAGATTTCTTGATGTTGCAGCCATTGGCCCATAAGATGATTTTGGGCAAATTTCTTGTCTATGCTTGCTTACCTACCTCAAAAGTAGCAGTATTTTTGTCTTTGAAGAGCTTCTTCATTGTTCTAACATCGTTCAGATTTTTTTCAGCTTCAGGTGTTTTGAAGTTACTGAAAATCTTTAGCTCTAGAAAAGTTGAGCTGTTTTAATACCAGCTAGCTAGACACAAAAAAGGCTGAATGAATGTTAAAACTGAGTCCCAGACACTGTTAACTGTAAGTAGGTTGTAGATACATACATTTTCACATCTAGTGAAACCCTTACATGGGATTGGTAAATTGAGTATTACTAAGATCAGACTGGCTCTAGTGAATTGCAGGAATAGCAGCTGGCTTTACAATTTCAGAGATGTTATAGAAACCTTGCACCTTCATCCTGATAGTTTTCTGTCAGTTTTAAGTGAGATTTTTCTGTTAATTTTTGGCACTGAGGCATCTTTCTATTCCTAAATAAAAGATCAGCTATTCAGAAAGGATACCAGGATTGTCATATTTCTTGTCTTGTTTTGTCACTCTGAGGAGAGAAGACATAATAACGTCCTCTTTGTTCAGAGGAGGAACCAGATGAAAACGTGGCATTTGCAATGAGTTGTGGGTAAAGTTACAGGCCCGTCACAGAACAGTAGCTGGGCCACTGTCCTGGAGGCAGGCAGAAAGATTTGTTAACCTTTCTGCTTTTAAACTTTAATGTTGTCACACTGGAATTAAAAGTAGTTACTCTACCTGATAAGCTTGAGGCTGCTGTAGCTTACACTAAGCAAAGTGCTGTTAGCTAAAGGTGGTCAGTTATAAATTAAAAGCAGGATAGGGCTTTTTTAGTTTGCTTGTTGCAGTTATGGCCACTTGTGCTTCAAAATGGTTTTGGATTGATTCACAAATATCCTTGTGTCTCTACTGAGGAGAACTAAGAAAAGTGTTGGTGTTTCCCTTTGGGAGAATCATGTTGCAAACTACTGCTTACTAACTTCTGCAATACCAGGAGCCAGAGTTCGGTGTGCTTTGTGAAGCTTGAACAGCACAGTTGTGCAGTGCACTTGAGCAAGAAAGGAAGGAAAGCTGACAACTGTTATGCAGCAGGACTACCTGTCCGCGTAATTATTTTTCAGGAGAAAAATACCATCAAAACTACCATTATCTGGAGAGCCCAAGTGATCGATTTCTTTCTCTAACAAAATTAATTTATAGAAACATGACCCATTTATAGAACATTTCCCTGAGGAAATCAGAAATTTTCTGCAGAACTGCTGCTTTGGCACGAAACTTTTGTAGTATTACTTAAAGACCTCCAGAGAATGGAAATGCCCAGATGAGTGTTATAATCCTCTGGACATAGCATTCCTCAGCACCAAGAAGAGTGGTGGTGCCAGGATTCTCCACTGCACTCTCTGAGTATTGTTTGAGTACTGAATGTATGTACACATAGGCACAAGCTGGAGCTGATGGCATTTAAACTGGCTGCTGCAGAACCGCCTAACATAACTGCAAATGAACTATTTATACTCCAAAAAAATTAAGCTTATACATAACCTTAATAACTGACTGGTAATCACTGCAAAGCAAGGGCTTTTTGCTATTATAAAGTATATATCTAAAATTGCATTCAGTGAAGTCTCACTTAATTTGTTACACTCTTTCATTTAGGGGTTTTGTTTGAAAAAGCTAACTTGTTAAGTAGGAGTACATGGGCATATGGATTTCTTCCATTATCACAGTTCTGAGTTTAAAATTTAAGGCAATGCTACTTGCAATTGAGCTGCCTCATCCCTATAAACTCCATTTTCTGAAAAGCCAGTAAGAGGATCTGAGCAGTGGAATTTTCGTTTCACTTAATGCACAGTAAACTTCTCAAGGGACACACTAAATAACAAACAACTTTTTTTCATGGAGCACTGAACATCCTGGTAACAAATCAGTTATCAAACAATATGTATCAGATCTCTGGCTGCATTTTTCAGCAACAATAATAATTAAAATATGGTATCATTTTCATCATTTAGAAGGGTATTTCATGAGACTCTGAGACAAAATTCACTAACTTTTGAGGTACTATATATTTTTAAGCTACCCAATTTATTCTTTATTTCCCAGATATCTTGACATAGCTGTCTGTCTTACACCTTTTATGTGCAGTTTTTGTTCAAAATGGTGTTTAGTGTATCAAATAAATTAAGTTACATGTCCAGTAGAAACTGAAGGCTTTCTGAGGGAGTTCAAAACTGAGTTGGAATTTTGTGATATAGTTGTTCTTTTTAGCTCTTCAAATGCAGAGAAGCTCATACTGCCAAGTCACCTATTAAGTGCTTAAACAGTAGCCTTTATCATTTTTTCAGCATTGTAGATATCTAGCGTTACACTATCTAATGCCTTACAATTTACCTATTTTAAAAAGACATCTGCTGTGCTGTGTTGTTGAACGTTGCCAAGTTTGATTGCTAGCCAAGGCCTGTTTGTCCTTTAGTCACTGACAAAATCATGACTGTGTTCCAGAGATGTGACAGATAATCAGCTGCCTCACAGTGTTGGTAAAAGGTAACCCTGACCTTTCCTACAAATAATTAGTGTCAATTATACTCCCCACCTACATCCTTTTCACCACTGTGGTGGAAAAAAAAATGAGGCTTTTCCTTATTTTGTTCTAATAACAAAAGTAAAATTTAGCAATCCAGTGCCAGAATTTTCTGCATAATTTGAATATTGAAATATATCAGTCTGGGAAACTACTGTAGATTCTGTTTGCTTAGGTATTCTACCTCTTGTATGGATGTTAGGATACTGATTTCTAAAAAGATAAGGTACTTGAAAGAAATTTCAGATGAGGAACAAATCAACTGAAGTGGTCTTGGGTAGATGTTGACTTTACCTGTTGATTATTGGCAGAACACTTGAAAATTATTATTACACCAAACCAAGTATTTGAAAATAGTATACTGAACTCATTTCATTTCACAGACACTGACTGTGCAGCTCGGAAGGTTGCAAGAGGGTCGTTAGCACCCTTCTGAAACTTTGCGTCAGACTGATCTTTCCATGACGTTTCCTTTTTATGATAAGCAAGAAAGTCTTTGCGATCCTGCTCCTGAAAAGTCAGTTACAAAGGGCAGAAGTCTGGCACTTGTGATTCTGAATTCCTTTGGTTCGTGTCCCTGGACGTGTGTGAGGATGAAACTGCATACAGCTGTGCTATGTGGCTAATTAGCTTGAAATTGGATTTTGCCTCCCAAGTAACTTTTATGTGGTTGAAAATTCTGACATTGTACTATATATCAGATGTAGCCTGATGTGGTATAGAAATATACAGTTCATGAGGCTTTTCTGCCATTGGTGCAAAAGCCATTTATTGAGCATAGACAGCACGTAAATTACAAGTTTATGTCATTTTATTTCTCAGAAATGGTGATAAACGGAAGAATTGTATACAGAGGTTTACTCTCTCAGGAGTCTTATGCCTTTCATTTAGTACTTACTGTGAAAGAGACCAATTAAGGCCTTCATCCAGCAGAATTATAGTTCTGCTTTCTATTACCAAGCATTTGTCCACTACTAAATATTATTTCTAGAACTTTGCCTTCCTTTGTCTTCTCTAAGCTCAAAAAGTATAAATTCTCTTCTTTGCCTGTATTTTTTTTTTTTATGGAAAGGGGTAATGATATCAACTCCATCAACTGCATGGGCAAGAAGCTATAAAAACATAAGCATTGCAAACCAGTGGAGTTATCTGATTCAGCTTAGTGGGATGCATGCTCCTTCTTACCTACTTCATCCTGTCTTTCCTTGGAGTCGCATAGGTCATTTATTCCGACAAATGAGGGAAACAACATTGGACACCACCTCTGAAAGTGAGTGGTGAGTGCCCAAGGCACAACTGCATTAACTGGTAGTGTTGTGTTCATCTTGGATTTAGCCTGTTAAAGAGCTGGAAGACAGGCTGTCAAGTACCAGGGGTGTTTCACTGTGCTGTTTTTACTCTTTCACTCTTATTTTGTTAGTAGGGTAGTTCCACTGGATCTTGACTCCCTTAATAAGTGATACTTCTTGTTATAAACTGTGTAAATTCATCAGTCCAAACCTCAGATCATCAGCGGGTGGGAAGTATCTGCTTTTAATCTGTATGTGGTGCTGTCCTTTAAAATCCTCACCCTGTTTTTTCCCTGCTTTCAAGTATATTAGTTGCTATGGAAACAACATCAGTGTTGTGAGCTTCTAAATCTTGAATACATTTGAGTAGTCTTGTTTTCTTTCCTCTTGTTTATATACAGTGGCTCTTCTCCCACATTATATCTGCATCTTATTTCAGCAAGTGATGCTGAGCAAACTCTCCACTGCTGCTTCCTTAAATGCTAGGAGTCTGTAGTATCCAACCATTCCTATATCAGAGATTCTGATACTACTTTTTGTGTTTCTGCTGATCTGATTCTATTCAGAGAAATCAAAGATATAAATTTTTGTGCCAGAGAGTAATAAATATCTATAGTAATTGAAAAACAAAAACTTGGTCAATTGTTTTTTCTTGTATCACAGAATGGTTGAGGTTGGAAGGGACCTCTGGAGATTGCCTGGCCCAACCCCCCTGCTTTAGCAAGACCACCTAGAGCCAATTGTCCAGGATGATATCCAGAGGGCTTTCGAATATCTTCTGGAACAGAGACACAACACCCACTGTGACAGTGCTCAGTCACTCTCACATTAAAAAAGTGTTTTCTGATGTTCAGACAGACTTTTCTGTATTTCAGTTTGTGCCCATTGTCTCTGATCCCGGACACCACTGCATGCAACCGGCGGTCAGTGTGCACAGCCTCCCTTCAGGTGTGTGCAGATAGGTGAGATTCTGGCCCCTGCCCCTCCACCAACCCTCTCCCAGCTTTCACTGGGCTAAACAGCCCCAGGTCTCTCTGCTGTTCCTCCTAGGAGGGATGGCTCTGAGTCCACAGTATGCCCCTTTGCTGGAGTCACCAGTGTGTCAATGGCTCCAGGGACAGGGAAGCCCAGAACCGGACACAGTACTGCAGCTCTGCGGGGGTGGCCTCACCAGCACTGCACAGAGGAGAAGGAGCACGTTCCTATTTGAATATTTCACCTTTCCCCTCTCTAGCGCGAAGTCTAGATGAAGTTTCTATGATAGATTCTTAATGTAGGTGAGGTACCTGATGGAAAACTGGCAGCAGACTTTTTAAAATAATCATGCTTCATAATTTTATACCTATTGCTTGAACACTATTCAATACCAAAACCTAAGACAGAGTTGGAAGTCACTTCAGGCCAAAAGGAAGTGAATGTTAAATTAAGTTTAAGAAGCCAAACCATGGCTTCAACTAGAAGGCAATTGTAATCTAGAAGCACTGTAACAAAAAAGCTGATTCACTTCCTAGAATAAAGGGTATATCTGGCAGGTGGTCTGCTAAAGTTCCTAATGTGTTATGTTATACTCTAGAGAAAATAAATAAGCTACCAAAAAAGTACAAACTGTTAACCTCTAAGTGGAGGTAGATGATGCTGTTTGCTTAAGCAATTCTGGAATGCTTTGGCATTGTTTCACTTCCTAGCACAAAAGAAGAAATGACCTCTCCACGAAAAGAATGCTGTGGATAAGCTGGTTGGTACCTTATCAACTCTTCTATTGTAGTTATGCCAGCCAGACATGTTAGTGTGACTTAGACATGCCCTGCTATGGTATTTATACTTTGTCAGAAGTGTTTTGAGATTGATTTGTGACCTCATCTGGCATAGAGAGATGCTGTCAAGTTCTCAGAATTGATAAAAATTAAGTCCACTTTCCAAGTTTATTTAAAACTTCCTGTCTTCAAAGAACTTGGAAAAATATGGTGGTTTTCTACCTTTATCATACTTATTTGCTGCTGATGTTCCCATTCATCTGCCCTTCCCGAATCTTATTGCTTCTAACAAATGATGATCTGAAATACCATAGCTACTGGCATTTCTTTCAGATACTTTTGAGCTTAGGTTTTATATAGTAATTTTTCCAGAGGGATTGTGAAGATAAGAAAATGCTGCATTCAAGGTGTGTGGATTCTAACAGTAATGAAGGGCAGATCTTTAGATGTTCTCTGGTTAGCTCTGAGGAGAGTCAGAAACAGATAGGACTAGCCCAACATGCTCTCTATCACTCAATACGCCAATCTAATCAGGCAAGAACAACTCTTTTGAGATGAGAGCCACAAGTATGGTCATGTCTAGGGAAGTGTTCTCTATTTTTAGTAAGATGATTCTCAGCATTGTGCAATGTTGAAAGTAATGGGTGGGGGAGCTGGAAAGAGATCATTTGGGGTTGATTTTGTTACTTAATTTCTTCTTTGTTTTTCCTATGCCAGATTGAACAAAATTACATTGGTCAGAGGTATATTAAAAAGCATACTTATTGTTTGCAGGGTAGTACTGCAAGGGGTAGAAAAATACAACAAAATACAGGTGGCTGAAAGAGATTGAGGCTCTAGGGAAAAAGGAATATAGATATGGTGGACAAACAAATATTTTTTTTAAAAAGGAGCAACGACCCCCATCCTAATTATTAGCAATGACTCAGATATCACTAGACAGTTCAAGCTGTACAGAAATAGAACAGTTTGAATTGATTCTTGTTGGTTTGGGTCTCTGTGCCAAGCAGGCCTGAGGTAGGATTCATGAGGTCTAGGTCAGTTGTAAAAGTCTCTTGCAAAGTATTTGCAAGAACTGTGGGCAGCATGTGAAAATCAATGTTCCTGGCCCATTTTCCTACCAACAAACTCTTCTTCCTGCCATTTTTTTTCCATTTCTCACAATTGATATTGTATAAATGTAGCAATTAGATGTTAAGAATTGTTTCTCAAAATGGAGAAGAGGAATGCATATCCTAATTACTAGGGTAGGAAAGAGCAGTCCATTAAAGTAGTTATAATAGGGAGTGTGAGATGAAGTGGTGTCAAGCAAGCTTTTGAAATGAAGGAACAACAAATTGGGAATACAAGGGCCTGAGGCTTCCTGGCAGCTGCTCTCAAGGAGTTACAAAGCTGAAGCAGTGATTTAAGGAAGAGGGAAGTGATGCCAGTGGAGAAGGTTCAGCAGGACAGTTGCAATAGCCCAGGGATGTGGCTTTAGGTTTTAGGTAAGGAGAAGGTGATGAAGGATAACAACAGAGGAGTAGGTAAAAGTTTCAGATTTATGTATTATAAATGGAGGAAAGAGGAGGCTTGGAGACTGATGGCTTATCTTTCTAAATATCTGAAAGTGATGTTTGAGAAATACTCACAAATTTGCAGCATAGAGGAATTGGCTGTTGGTGTCTAAGCAGGGGGAATAACCTTTGTCCTGGATATTTTTTTTATTTGTTTCCTCTATAAATTGCAATATGTGAGGAACCTGTTATTGAAAAGTTAATAAAATTTTCACTTAAGAAATCTCTTTGCTCTACTCTCACAGAAAAGATGGGAAAACAGTTCCTTTTCATTATGTAGCTATCAATCTCAAATTTATACTTCTATGCACAAGTGTAGAATATGCAATAAGACTTCATAATATATGCTGCCAAGTTTGGTTTTCCAATGAATTGGGAAGCAAAAAATTTCTAGCACTGTTAGCAATTCAGGCCTCTGTGCATTTTGACACAGCATTGTTTCTGAGACTGGTATTTGATGTTCACAGGAACTCAGGCTTGTAGGGATCTCCAGTTCATAATGGAGACAAAACTTGGGTTTTTTGGGTTCTGGAAACTAGGCGACCTGGAGTGTTCTTCAGAACTTAATCTGAACTCTTGCTTAGGGCTATGAATTAATGTAGTTATTTAATGGAACTGTCAGTACATGACACAATCAGGACTGGAAAACTTTCAAGTACAAATTGACCAGATAATCTATTAATTTTCTTGACAATATCCTTGTCATTCTCTGAAAGCACAGTGCATTTCAGTAGCAGTTTCTCTTTCTTTGTTTTGCTTTAGGTCACAGTTGACCTCTTGGTGCTATTTCCAAAATTCTGAGGATAACTTTAAGACACTTCCTTTCTGTGCGTTAGTTTTGTTTTGCAGGTTTGCTATTTTCTCTTAAAACTGCACATTTAAGCATTCCTCTTTGGGAGAACCTTGAATATTATGTCTTTTTGAGCTCAAGTTCACCTTTTTTCTCTCAAATACCATCCTAAAAATCTGAAAATGGAACATTTATCCAGACTATAGTTCTCCTGATTTAAAATCTGCTCAATATATCATAAAATTTGAGATGTTTTCTTGGGATAAGTGAAAAAAAAATTATATATGTGTTATAGAATACATATGTATGACTTTTTATCCTATATAATGCATTAAATAATCTGATTTCAAAGCCAAGCAAACAGAAAAGAAAAATAATGAGTCTATTTCAGATTCTATTTCATCTTACTTAAAATGCAGCAGAAATTAATCCAAAACTGTATGTCCAAACAGCTAAAAACCAGTTTAATTTAATTTTTGTCATATCTTGTATTTGAAATTAGGTGGTTATACCTTCACTATTGCCTTTTTACTAAATTATATCAGAAAGTAAAATACTAAATGTAGGATAAAAAATAGTGTGGAAATTGCTCCAGGAATTCAGTGGCATCTTTTACCCTGGTGTAAAACATGAGGGATCTAGTCTTATTAGGTTAAGACTCTTTCGTCTCTAATTAATTACAAAAGGGCTTCAGGGTTTCCTTTTAAAAATTTTAAATATTTGTTTTTAAGAAAATCAAAGTTACTTCTCTCTTCTCTTCGATCCTATATTATGGCTGTACTACATGTGATGAGGAATGTGTCTTGAAGGGCAACTGTGAATAAAAGAATATACTTCCTTTGATAAGAATTTCCCAAATACACTCTAGAAAATGTTTCTGCAATGCTCTTGTGATTGTTTTATTTAAATGCATGACAGACCTTAAATACTTACATCAACTCATTGCTCTGTTCAATCTAGATAGAATTTTCTGTCGGCAGCTTTGCCAAGTATCTGAATGAATCCACAGTACAGAAAATTGATCAGAGTTGTCATTGGTGAGAACCTGAAAATACAGGCCAATAACTAGAGCTGCACTCAGTGTTCAGTAGCTGGAGGAACTACAAACAAGTTTGACCCCAGATAAAATTAACTCTTTACGTCTGAATTCCGGTTCACTCTTCTGCAGGTTGTGTGTCAGGCAGTTAATTATAGTAATGTCCTGGGAATTGGATATCGGAGCTTTTTTTCACAGGCTTGTCATCACCTTGAACCTTGGAAAAACAATATGAACTAGTCTGTACTTCAGCACACCCACCTACAAGTATTCATTGTGTTTATCTACTGCTTTGCATCTAAGCAAGTGGACCAAACAATATAAAAAAAAAAAATCAGTCTTTTTAAATTTGAGACCTTTGATAGATGATGATTTCTTTGTGATTAAAACAGTCCAATTTGCCTTCATAAGTCTTTTTCTTTTCAATATATCATCAAGTGATTACAGAAATTGAATGAGGGTCAGAAAGATCTGTAACTGTTAATGATATTCAGGATGGCTGAACACTAGGTGTTTTCCAGCTTGGATTGTTAATATAGGTAAGAATAATTGAAATGCAATGCAATAAATAAAATGCTGATTTTAATATAGTAATTGCTTCTTAACTTAGGATCTGCTCTTTTGACATTTCCTGTCCAAGAGTGACAATGCCTTTTAATATTTGTGATAGTTCATGCTTTTAAAACAGTGTTAGAATGCAAATTAATTATTCATAAACAATGAATTTAAATTATATGCAAATCACAGTTCTTGAGTTGATTTAAGAATTAAACGTTGCCTTAATGGAGGTATATATTTTATATAGAATGGAGCTGGTTTGAGACAGCTGGAAACCAGTTTGTGAAGGAAAATAGCAGGCCAGGCTAAACTACAGTGGTGAACGATATGCTGATACAAGTATAAGGCTGAGAATAATGCTTGCTATTTCTGTCTCAAAAGAAGACTGTTAGCAATGTTCTGGTGAAGAATTGGTGAACACTAGTTTTCTTTCAGCTCTGATTGTTCTGATATGAGCAACTATCCTCCAGGTACTACAAGTGAGATCAGGAAGCTCATTTGAATTAATGTAGGAGTAGGATTTGAGCAAAGATACCAAATGATGTGTTCTATTTTCGGCTCTGTTCTAATACAGCAGGCAAGTGGTTATCTTTAAGCACTTAAATACTCATTGTAGGGTCAGTATGACTCTATGCCTTGCACTTAAATTTTTATGTAAGGGGAGCATGCTAGCAGCCACTATTTCAGCTGCCTGGTTCTGGAGCTTTCCTAGAAACACAGACATAGCAGTGTAACTGAGCCTTGGGGGAACTACCAGAGGTTATTCAGTCTCACAGCCTCACTGTGGGTCCAGTTCGCTCCCTTTGATGTTATGATTTTAGTGGGTTTCGCCAGGAGAAATGTTATGACTGTGCAGAGCATGCATCAGAAACTGTTTCTAGAACTTCTGTGGAGATTTTAGGTAAACTCAGGTTAGCTTCTCACAATTTGTGCTTTAATTGTTTGCTGAATTGGAGCCATAATCTGCACTTCGGTTAAGTCCCTTCTAATTTCTGCCTAATCACTTATGAAACTGCAGAGAAGGAAAGGTTGCATGTCCGTGTTTATTGTTAAGTCCTATGAGATCCTGCAGGAAAAAGCTCCATCACCCTTTTCTGGATAGAAGTGTGCCTGCATTACAGACAGAGTTCTAGATCCCTAAATATTGAATTATGAACTTTTAATCTTAAAACAGGTTTTTATTTTTAAAAAATTAATAAACATTTTTATGAATATACTTCCACTGTACTTTCAGGTGCCTGCGCATGTGTAGATACAGAAATATGGACAAACATCCTGAAACCTTTCTAAGCTGTAACATATTGTTTAAAAACTCATGGCGTCTATGTTTCCAAAAGCTATTTTAGCCTGTCTGTGGAGAGTATTATAATAGTAACCACACTTAGTGCAATAAAGTGATAGACAACCTGTTTGTGTCGTCCGTTACTGAAGAGATTTTAATTTTTTTTTTTAAGTCTGTGACTGTATCAATGCATTAAAAAGAAGGAGACTGAATGTGCAGTCTGTTTCATGTTGCTTCTTAGCAAGAAAAGTCAGTGAACTAATCATGGTGAAATGGTATTCTTGTAATGCAGGCTGGTTTTGTTTTAATACTTAGTACGTAAATAATTACTTCAGTAGTTTAATGTTTTCCAGGCAAAAGCTTCAGAACCGGGTTGCCAAATCAGCAGACATCCCTTTTTGACCATAAAGTACTGTTGAACAGTAGTCATGGCACCAAAAGAGTCTGTTTGAGTCATGGGAGCTAGGGGTACTGTCACCTGATGGTAGCACAAACTCAGCCCCAGCTGCAGTTTGAGAGATGTGGATATCCACCTATCCTTTTTAAGAAGGCTAAGAGACAAAGAAACAAGGCTAAACTAGCATTACTGTTGAAGCACCTATTTAAATACACTGGAATGTTTCAGCTCCAACACCTCAGAAATCTAAACAGAATTCACCTACTTGTTTCCTTGTGAACCCCTCCCAGGTCACTTTCATAGAGCTCAATACTCACTTTCAGAGAAACTAGCACTTAGACAAGGAAACGAGAGTAAAGATGCTGAGGGAAGAAAAGTGTAAAATCCACCCAAGTGGACCTTAGTTCTCTGCCCAGGACTCCACTGTGACACCACTGCCCTTGGATCCCGAGAGCAGCAAATTCACTTAGAGTGGTGGAGCAGCAGAGCTTTGTCTACAAGTTGTATTCAGAGGCAAAAAATCTGCTGTAGCCCTATAAAAGTATAACTGAACAAGGAAATGCATTATTTCATGTATGTACTAAGTCAATCCCTGCTAACAACTAGGAAGTTCTGACCAATACTCAGAACTCTTGTGCATGAAATGCAGTGTGCTTGCTTAGATACATTTAATGCTTCTAAATGACTTTCTGAGAACTTCAGGTTGATGAGTGCTGCTTGTGCTCTTAGCTTTTATTCCTGACTCCTTAGGCAGCTGAGGTACAAGTTAATGACAGGTCCTGAAGAGTGGAAATTTTTATAAGCAGTTTTAAATTGCTCACAAATGTCTCCTTTTCTTCCTACTTCTAACAGAAATGAAAAAATGTGTTATTCAAAATAGGATAAAATTGGTTTGCATGGTGATTGCAATGTACAAGCTTTGAAAGTCGTCTAACAAGCAGCAATCCTTAACCCTTTAAGATCAATCAATGCGTTTATGAACACTAGGAATTGTGATAATGTCAGGGGTTAGCTTATTGTGAATGAGTGGGGACTTGGGCTTTATTGTTGGAAAACTAGCAGACTATTGTATAATGGTTATCCCTAATGGTTATTTCCTAAGTAAGGACGGTTATTTATCCTGAGTGCCTACACAGTGCCCTGTCAATTTTGGCGCTTCAGTTTGGTGCACCAGAGGCGCTTCCCTGACGGCGTTCACACGGTAATTTGCAGCCCTGGGCCCGGCTCGCTCCCAGCGCTGCCTCATCCCCGCTGCGTGCGGGGGCTCGGGGAGCGCGGGCGCTCCGCGGGCGCGGTGCCGGAGCCGGCGGGGCGGGCCGGGCTGGGCCGGGCCGCTGTTGGCTGTTGCCATGGCTCCGGCAAGCCGGGGGAGCCCAATGAGCGCTCTGCGGCGGTGCCGAGGGGACCAGCCATTTTGCTTATGGAAAACAATGTGACATATTATGCTGTGCTGTACCGGGGAATAAACAAAAATCCCGTCGGGGGATGCAGAAGAAACGGGCATATTAGTGAGTAATTCCGGCGGCAGAGCGGGCTCGCGGGCTGCCATTTTGACAGGCTGGCGGCTGCCGCTCCC
>VWZW01007554.1:798955-957478 GCA_013397115.1 Edolisoma coerulescens
GAGCGGGGGTTTGTCGTGTGAAGGCAGGGTTCCTCCGCAGTGCTGTCTGTGCAGCTCGCTAGCCGCCGCTCGGAGCGGAGCCGGGGATCCGGGGAAGGATCCGGGGGAAGGGAGTCGCCCCTGCTGCTGGCGCTCGGAGCGCGGCTGGCGCCGGGGCGCGGGCGCTGCCAGGAGCAGGTGTGCGGCTCGGCCCGNTGCGGCTCCCGGGCTGCTCCCGCCGGCCCGGCGGGCGAGCTGCTGCCGCTGGCCTCCGCCACAAAAGGGAGCCGCTGTGCGCCTCGGCCGCTGCGAGAGAGGTACCTGGGCACGGGCTGGCGCGGGTCTGTGGCACAGCTGGGCACAACTTCGTGCAAGAAACAAGCTTCTCTTGGTATCTGTGCCTTGGAAGGTTGGCTTTGGTCGGTGGCTGGTTTAGAGTGGTTGCTGAATTCATTGATCTGACTGCGTTGTCCTTAAACGTTTCGATGTGGTGTTCCATATGGTTGCTGATTCAGAAGGATGCTTGCAATAGATGATAAATTTTTTAGTAGATAATTCTACTAAAAGGCAAGGATTATTTTTTTGTTTCGATTGTCATTGTGGTTTTTATTATCAGTATAGCGTGGGTGAGATAAAATACTGTAGAACTCACAAGCATGTTTGAAAAGCCTTACATCACTGAGTTCATCACTAGTGGATTCGATGCATTGTGTTCAGTCTCAGTGTTAGATTTAAATTGCCCAACTGCTGCTGTGCAGTATGTAGGTCATAATAAAAAGCAGCTTTTTCACCATCTTTCAATGGACTGCGTGCCCCAGTGCTGTGGTTGATTAGTTTGTGGCACTTGTGCTGTTAAGAGTAGTGGTATTAAAGCCAGCTCACACCTCCTTTTTAAAGATTTCGCACGTTCCGTGCTAGACAGAGCACAACACACGCATTGTGTCCCTCCCTTTGGCGTTCAATAAAAGGAAGGAAACGAGCACTCCACATGGAGCACCGGCACATTAATATCACAAGACGGTTAAACTTTTATTGAACAATCCCAGTGATTCTGAGATAATCTACTGAAGGCAGAGACAATAAAAGCACTTAGACGTGTATAAGGAACTAATTGGAATGGGAGAGGTCTTCTACTAGGGTCTATATGTTAATGCTGTAGATTTTCAATGCGAAATGAATTGTTCTGAATAGTTATTAATCACAACACATCTGCCGTAGTTAAACCTAGGTCAATGAAACCTCAGTCCCTCAGGACAGATAACGTTTCTATTAAAAGTAGCATTTTCCAAACTACCAACCGTATTCCTGTGCATTAATACAATTTCTGAATTAGCTTATAATGAAATTCATTAAATTATTCTGACAACTGATCCAAATATTCTGATTCACTTTGCATCTATAGAAAATGAGATGATATTTTGGTCTTAGGTCTTCTTTAATAATTATGTGGATTTAAATCCCACTGAGATGAGCCATTTTATTTGGACAGTTGAGTGGGCATGAAATCAAGAATTTGAGGTCGGGTATCTTTATAGTTAAATTAGTAACCAGCGCTCTATAACTAGGAGCCAAATTCCAGTGTGTTGTTTCTGTATATATCCTGCAAAGGCATTTGAACAAGCATGTTCAGCAACTATCCCCCAAATGAGACATTGCATTTGGAAACAGCAGTACATAATTGAATTGCTGCTATGCGTTCTCCCCATTAGAAAAGCTCCACCTTACTTAAACCATTTCAGGATTTTGTTTCTTGGTGAATGCACACACCAGCTTCTTTCTCTATGCCTCTGTGTAGGGGTCACACAGTAAGTGGTTTAGAGAACTGCCTTCATCTGTAATCTAGAAAGTGGAATGTGCCTTTACACTGTGGTACTGCATGAATATTTATGATTGAGTCTGTAATTATAAAAATTATAAACAAGCAGAGCTAGTATTTACTTTAAGATGTTGGTAAGTCTTTAACAAAGAGGGAGCTTTTGTTACAACAGTGAGAAACATGGATACAGCAGTATACAGAAAGTGAAGGATCTGGCAGTTCAAGGTGGATTGATTCTCACTATGAAGAATTTATGGTGTGACGAAAACGAGTGAAGACTAGCAATGGATAATCACTAAACAGTGTGCACCCATTGGGCGCTGATAGATGCATCTTATTAGTCAATATTATTTAAACCAATATTCTGTGCTCTTTCCATTCTGCTTTCCTCCTTTTGTTATTTTTCTCATATTGATTCCCAGCTTCCCTCTGCTTCTTTACTATCTCTTTGGCAACATTTGATCCCATCAGAGCTATTTGTAAATTAAATTGGTGACTGTCAGTGATGGTCATGGAGGTGCTGCAATAGAATCTGATGTGGAGGAAGAATTTAAATGAGTTAGAGGTAAGAAACAGTAACCAAGTAATGAGCGTATCCAGTGCGAACTAATTCCACATGATGCAAGTTTTAAAGGCCTAGAATTGGGTCACTGATGTAGAAATCAAATGGGCATGCATGGAGAGGGACATTTTTCATCTCGTGATGAATTGAAGTATGCTTATAAACAGAAGGTTTACAAGAAGACCTTGACGATAATATGACATAGGAGAAATTAGAAAGTTTTGAATTAGAAATGGTATTGTCGAGTTCTAGTTGAAGTCTAGAAGTTTTTCAGGTTTCAGTGGAGCCATGGTTTTTATCAAGAGGTGATTATGCATTATTTGAAAGCATCTAGGTTATCCAAAGTCAGGCTCTTTCTTGGCCAGCAGAGATGTAAATAACATCAGCTGTCATGCTTTTAACATTACAGTCACTTCAAACATTTTTTTAGACAGATGGCCTTAGAAGGTGACTCTGGGTCCATGTGTAGCTCTTAACAAAATACCAACAAAGCAAAAGCAGGCAGATGAATCCTAAAATGCAGTTTCATAGTAGCAGGTGCAAATAGTAATAGAAATAAGAGACCAGGATGACCGAAGGAGGTAAAATCAAGTCGTGTAGCAGCTTATTTGGTATGCTGTTTGTTTAAAATAATCAGGTTCAAGCAAACAGTGATAAGCATCAACCAATCCTGGGGTGTGTGGAGCATGGTAACCTTATAAGAGCTGGTGTGGAAATGTGTTACCTACCCTCAGCCTGTGGACTCTTCTCGTTGTGCTTACATACATGAGCGACCTGTGAGCAGCAATGCAGATGGGATGTGCCCGGGGCAGGCACTCAGGTATCGAGTTAGGGTACATTGTATGATGTTACACTGTGGAGTGGCTGAATGTCACTTCTGTACCGGAAGGATCAGCTATTGAATATAACACATCAATTATGGGGTTGTGTCTGGAGTGCACAACCTCCATCAGATGTGACCTTGGAACAGTATTTCTGCTCCAGTGAGGCTGTCTGCACAAAAACAGAAATAAAAATTGTCAATTTCTGCTTGTTTGTAAACTAGAATTGTACAAATGCGTACTTTGTTGTTGTGTCCTACTGCTCTGATACCAGTCCCTTCTCATGTCATTATTTCCTATTGGATTAAACATGTTAGTGTTGCCAGTCTGTATTTCCTTTCTCTACTGTTGTATGTAGTGTGTAGCTCCTATTTAAGAGAAGACTGTCCCATAGATGCTCTGTGTTCATTTTTATTCAAACAGTCTGGTGGCTTTTCATGGAAGTGTTTTGACAAAAGCTGACCTTTCTGAAATTATGAAGCTTCTTAACATTTTAAAGCTAAAACAAAAACTAAAAAGACTTTCAAAGGCACTGATGTAATGGAAAGCTTCATGTATGGGAGGGAAAAGGGAGAGAAGTAAGTACTTAAAAGGGCAGCATGTATCTTTGAGTAAAGGCATGCTGGATGACCACATTTTAGGCCTACTCCTGCTTTCAGTGTTTTTGAAGCATGTAATGTATTTTTCTGTTCAGATGTATTGTTCCATAACAGTGATACATCATAGCTAATGCTGCTATAAAGTAGGAAATTCCAAAGGCGGACCCTTTTCTTCTGTTATTTCTAACTTCTTTCCCTAAATAGATTGATTTTTTTGGTCTTTCTGTACTGAATACAGATAGTGTTCTGACTCATCCACCCTTAAAAACCTCACCAACCACCATCAAGGGGTTGAATAGCACAGATGTGGTTCTGTGTTCTTAAGTAACCTGAGTAACATAGTGCAGTTTTGAAGAGGTGATGTTGAAGGTCCTCAGTTTCGAAGAATAGTGGGAAAAACACAGTAACAGGAAAAGCAAACATTCTTCTTCGTAATCATTACTATGATCAAGCTATGCCCTAAACATTTTCATTAGCCTTTTCATGAAATAGCTGTTAAGTAATGCTGAAAGATAGAATAGTGAAAGCTTTACTTATTTTAAGGGTACTTGTCTTGCATTTTACGTTCAAGTATTAAAGCGGTGTACAACTGAATTGTTTAATGGGTACCTAAAGCTTTCCTTAGTTTAGCAGCAGTGGCTAATCAACTAAATTTGTCCACAGGCACAGCAGCTTTACTTTTTTGCTTCTTCAGGACCCAAAAGAATATGCAGGGATGCATGATGAAACCAAATGGACATGGAATCAGTAACTGCAGTTCTCACAGCTGAAAATCAGATTCATTGAAGTTTATAAAAACAGTAAAATGCATTGCTTTCTAAGGGTTGCCTTTGGTTGTAGGATCATCAGTTATGATAATCAGAAATCAGTAATTGTGACTGAAGGTCAAAATAGGTGGAAGGGTCTCTGTGTTTTTTCAAACAGTTTAAAAGCAACCTGCCTGGTTCCTTAATGTATTGTTGTTTTTGTGGTTTGGGGTTTTTTTTTCTGAGCAGCACCAATTGGTGAAATCCCAGTTCAACTGCAGCAAGGCTGAAAGGTGACTGCAACCCTTCCTAAGAGGCTTAGGGTTGGATGGTGTAGCCGGGGATTAGAAGGGGTAGGGACTCTGTCAAGAGCAGGGCAGCCGCAGGGTGTTCTTGTCAGCCTGATGCCATGTTGTCTGAGGACTCCTGATTAACCCTGGCCCGAATGTAAAGCTTCGTCACCGTAGTGTACCTTAAGTGCTATCATGTTTAATAAAGCCACATATCTCAGTGGGATTAACTTGCTGAAAACTAACAGTTTGTCAAAGTTTACTTTTAGCAAATGGTGGTGTGGGGGAGGCTGTCCAAGATTCAGTTATCTGGATCAATTCTGATGTCTGAAAAAAGCATAAACTAAAAATTACATGTTTCTACAGAGGGTCTCTGTGCATATGAACAATATTTTCACTATTTGAAGTGACTACAAGTGAAAAGTAGTGATTCAGGCAATAGAACAAAGTGTGGGGTAAATAAAATGGATGCTTTGACTGCTGTTTTTCTTTAAATGTTCATTTTTTATTAATAATAAAAAATTAGACATGATTATTAAAAGCTTCATTTTTTAAACATAAGCATGTATAAACATTTATGTAAACATAAATGTAACTCCACAGGTTGGTATCAAGCAGGTGCAAAATAACATTTTAAGATATTAAATGCCTGTCTCTCACTGAATTTTGTGTTCATTTGAGAACTTCAAATTCTCTATTCTGTTGATATGAGACCTTTTCTAGTACCTTGGACTATGATAAATAAGGAAGAGTAAATAATTGGTATGAGGCAATTATTGATTGGTGAGAATTACAAAGAATTTTATTTCAGGAAGGTTATTTAGTAAATCTCTAGCACAGGATGTTTTGCTCTCTCCAATGAAGCAGCCATCATGGACCTGCATAAGAAGTGGGTTAATGGGTTAGATGGCCCAGGTTTGGCTTGGTATTTCAACAGCTGTTTGTAAACATCATGAAGCATCTATGTGAGTTTTGAATTTCAGACTGTTTCAGCTTTTGAGACAATCCTAAGCTGTAGTGATTGGCCTAGATGAAGTATACAAGAAAGAATTCCCTTTTGAACATAGAAGTCGCACTACTGACTTTTGTGTATTTTGTGCTTTGCACTTTTGCAAGTTAAAATCTTAAGCAGTTATTGTCTGACTTAGGCATCAACCTTTTATTTTCTTTCTTCCTACTAATAGTAAAGATTTTAAAGAAAAGCAAGCAGTAGCAACCCAAAGGGATGCCAGTACAAAACACTGGTTATGTTTCATTTAATTCCTATATTGATCAGGTACATCACACTGCTCCTTCTAGCCAGTCACGCAGTTACACATTTTAATAAGCAAATTCTGACAGAAGACAGCAGTTGCCAGCACAAATTTAATTTAATTTAGTTTCTAGTGAATTTCTAATGAACAGGGAACTCTAAGCAGTGACATTCTCCAGATAATCAAATTCATGGTAATTGCAGTTTTTCTTTTGGAGAAATCTGTATTTGTTAGGAATCTGGAGGAAATAATTATTTCAGTGTGACTGATGCAATCAAATGGTTTACTTTGAATAAGTAACATATAAAAGAGGCTAATCAAATGAAGTGCTACTGTATGAGAGCAAAACGAAAGGCTGACAGGTTTGACAGTAGAATAAAGACCAAACCAAAGGCTTTGTTTTGACTTACATGCAGATAATCAGGCAAATTCAAGTCTTTTAAGAGACCTCTTCTGTAAGGGTCACTTTACAGATACGGATCATGTAATCTGAGCCTTGCAGATTATCATTCTACTTTTAAACAAGTACAAGAGAGAGGTTTTTAATTCCTTATTTGCATAGCTGTAGATTTACACATTCACTTGCTTTTGTCATTGGCATTTGATTCGTAGATGACTGATTTATGGTCTTGAGCAAAGGCCAAATTCAGGACACACTTTTAACTGTCAGGACTGTAAACCATACAAAAATTGTTTGAAAGACAGCACCTGTTGTAATTAAAACATACAACGCAGTAGGAGGATGCCTTCCAGCTTGAGGAAATACTCCTCTTATGAGCAAGGCAATAATAATTGCAGAGATGGTGTGCTAAATTAATTCAGCTGTGAATTTGGTTTTTGTTCTGTTTGGTGGTGTAATTACCTTAAACATAATTCTCTAAAATCAGTCACTGCTTAGATAAAAAACAAAAATTAAAATAAACATGTCAGTATGACTAAAAGAGCTACAAAAAGTACAGCAGGGTCAAGTTCTTTTTGCAGTAGGTGCTGAACATAAAAGATGGAAAAGGCTTGATGCAAAGGTAAACTGAAAAGCAGGTTTGTTAACAGGTGGCTTTGACCACTGCTTGACTACAATACCAGTGGTTTCTTGATTTCCTGTAGCAGAAATGAAAATTTAAAAGGTGTCTGAGGAAGAAGCAAATAGTTGCTTTGAAGATGAACTTGGGAAGTGTTCTTACGATAAAAGATTACTGCTTATGAATGGATGAAATGTATGTGGGAAAATTTGAGCAGATACTGTGAAGAGACTTTTGGGAGTTGCAAGAGGAGACAGGAAGAGAATTACAAAAGTGCTTGAAAGGGAAAGGGAGAAAGATGGATATAATTGCTACAGTGACAAGACAACGAGCCATCTATATGTGTCCTCTATTCTGGGGCAGGGACAGCTACAGTGGCTTCAAAGAAAAAAATTAGACCGGTCTCATGGGGTGCATTTTGCATAGATCAGAATGCGTTACTTAAAACTGTGGGTTCAGATATTGTAGTTAAATTGTATGTTGACAAGAGCCCTAAACAATAGCATTCCTCATGGGTGACCAAAAAAATTTAGAAATCAGACTTCAAAAGTGCTGTGGAGAAATCAGTCCTCTCAGGAAAAGCTACAAAAATGCTTAGAGTGAAGGGGAAACAGGTGTGAAGAAACATGAGCCAGCTCCTTGAGGAATTCACATACTTGAGTATTCAAGGGGGGTTTTTGGGGTTTTTATTTTTAAAAAAACCCAAAAAGTCATGTTTGCATTCTAGTCAAATTTCCGACCTATACACAGTGTGCCAGGGCAAGCCACAGATTTAATTTTTTAAATTGTTTTTAGTCTTCATATGGACACATAGTAATTCCAATTAAAATTTTCAGACTTGAAAAAAATTTATCTCCTTCTATGGTTTTATTCTTTTATGTCATATTTTATTCTTGGGAGACCCAAATCATCGAGTTCT
This sequence comes from Edolisoma coerulescens, assembly GCA_013397115.1. Lineage (NCBI taxonomy): Eukaryota > Metazoa > Chordata > Aves > Passeriformes > Campephagidae > Edolisoma > Edolisoma coerulescens. Next base: position 806,960 of record VWZW01007554.1, read on the forward strand.
GCCTCTTCATAAGCACTTTAGATGAAGCATTAGAAGTCTATGTTTTCAATGTGACTGCCGATTATGGAAATGGGATTCTCTCTAGCTGTCCTGCACTAGCAGCGGAATACACTTCTGAAGATGAGATCAGGTGGTAGGGAGCTCTAATTTCTGTCCCTTGGTTTTGTGCCAAATTATTTCAGCTGGGACAAATTCTGTTAGAATGCTGGTGGGATATTTCACGTGTTTTGCTTTATGCATAAGTGTATCAGGACTGTGAATTTCTTTATGGAAATTTTCCATTTCTCAGTGTGTTACTTGGTTTTAAAATTATGAGCTGAGCTGGACCTTGGAGGTGGCTTGAGTCCAAACATTGTTTGAAAGAATAATTGTATTACAAGCTTTCTTGTGTGTAGTCCTGTCAAATCTATGTAATTCTACTGTCATCTTCAGTATCATATATATTGTAGTTAGACTTCTATGGACTTTATCTTCAAGTTTGTTTAGGAACAGCTTCTCTTTATAGTCATTAAAAGTGTGGGGGTTTTTCTGAACTAATTGCACATAGTGCTGTGAAAATTTCACATTCAATACTTAAATTTGTCAAAACAAGCTAATAATATATGTAATTTAAATCTTCATAAAAGAAACCTCTTCTTTTGAATTCTGGACTTATTTTCTTTAGTGCTGACATGTGGATGGTTTTTACTAAGCACTTTCTTAAAGAGCTAAAAGGATTTTTAGCTTTGCTTTGCCGAAAAGCAGATAATTTTTTAAATGAACTTTTTTAGAGATAGGTTTGGGACTGTACTCTGAGGCCTCTACCCTTTTTGATGGATACCATATACAATTGTAGAATTTTTACCCTTCCGTTTGCAAAACTGTGAAATCTAGTTTCTTGTTTCTCATAATCCGAAATTAGTATCTTATGCTGCAAGTGCTGAAATGATGATTCAAATTTGGCCTTGTAAAAATGCAATCTGAATAATATTTTTGAAAGCAAGGGCTTGACTCCAAGGCAGTTGTTCATCTGTGACCTACCTCGAACCTGGGTGTATATAGTATTCATTACAAAGACACATACTAAACAGGGAACTTAAAATTTATTTAAATGTTTGCTTGAAGAGGGCAAAGAGGAATTTTGCAAAATGACACTTACAAATGAAATTATTATAGACTTTGGTATTTTTGAAAGCTCTTATTGATGTTTTCTCTCTTTGAATGCAATGGTAGGAATCCTCCCTGAATTAATTAAAAGTAGTTATAGTAAATGTGTGTGCTTTTAAAATGCCACTGAAAAAGCCTTAGCATCCAGCTTTTTGCTATTCTAGTTTTAGGTTCACCCCAAAGTGCCTGTAAATTTATTTTGAATAATACGGGAAAGATATAGATACTTGATGAAAAAAAGTGTTGCACTTGTGTCTGTGTCCCTTGATATAATGATTTTCTGATTGTTATTACTTACACAGGCATTTAAGTCTTACTATCATTAGTAAGATCTGGACTGAAAAGGTTGGCTCCATCTTGAATGAATCTGCTAACCTTATTTACAGTGTATTTATTACTGGAAATGGCTTCACCTGTTTATATACACAAATTTTACCATGTTTTGGGGATGTTCTGTTAGATAAATAGTCCTGCCTCTTAAAACTTGCATTTCAACTTGGTATCCTGCAAATGCTAACCAGCAAATTGAGGTCAGTGCAGTTTTGATGTTTTTTCATCTCTAACTTTCTGTGCTGTCTGTATCAAACACACCTGTGAGTTTGAAATGTCACCATCAAAATCAAGGTAAGCGGTCACCTTAGCTTCATGAAGAGGAGGAATCAGGAAACAGAGATGTCTTTGTGTTGCCATTTCAAAGGCAGAAATGTTTCAATACTGCATCATAAAAAGATATTGTGTTTTGACTTCTTTCGGTGTGGATCACGTAAAAGTTAGCATAGAGGTTTGGTTTTTTTTATTTTTCAATGCTATTTCTCTTTTTTAAAGCACTATTAAAATGATTTGATCTACTCAGCTTACAGTTTAGACTTTGATCTTAACTCACGTGTTTCTGGTTCATGCCACCCATCTATCGTAAGCTGATTTTGTTATAAATAACCACAGATACTATGTACAGATACTATGTAAAACTATTAGTGATTTCCCCCCTCTGTTGTTGCATTCTGGTTTCAAACTCTAGTCTCCAGATAACTGTCAATCATATGTAATTTCTTTTCACCCTGCTCGTCAGAATGTAAAGGCAAAAAAAAACCCCACAGAATGTTTTTCTAATGCTCTCCCTATAACCCATTTGTTAATTGCTGTAGGAAGCAAATGTGCATGAGCTTAAATTTTAAGTCAATGGGTTCAAAGCAGAAGGCAGGGCAGACACCAGACATGCAGTTTAATGTGTTTTGGACACTAAATTTGTAATAATTGAACTTCTGCTAAGATATGCCTACTCTACTTTTGATGTCTTTATGTACAAGGCTGTAATTTAACAACTTTTTTATCTATACCCTCTCTTTTGGGAAGTAAGATAGAAAACTGTGTGATTAGCTATTCTGTATAAATTTTGTAGAGAAAATTTACCTTTCAACTTCTCAATTTTGTTTTTCCATATATGTAAAGCTTTTAAGCCACTTTAGAAGCAGAGGATACTGCAAGTCACTGACTTCGTCCTTCAGGTTTTTTAAGTACAAATGTTATTACTCTATTGTTTCTTGTAGTGATCATTGTCCAAGGGTTAGAATTAAAAATTTCTGTTTTGAACAGTCATTTCATCAAGCTGGTGAGGAATAAACAGCCTTGATTGGAGAGAAGGGTCTTTTGAGCTGTTATTACTAATAGGCGGATGAATTTGAAAAACAGAGGATTTTAAAGTTCTGAGGAAGTAAACAATTTCTAGGAAGGGAAATCCGCCTTTCCATGTGTTTATTTTTCAAAGAGAGGAAACTACCTAATAAGTGTAAAACTTCATGGATACAAAATAGGATGTCTACTTCAGATTATCGTGCCTTTGACTTCCAGTTCTCACGTATCTTAAGAACTCCCCTTCAAGCCTGCTTTTGTGCAACTTCAGCTGCCATGGATTTTATGGTATGACATAGGTGCTCCTTCCTCTACAGGTGCTCCTTCCTCTACCCAATGTGCAAAATATGTATAGTCATACTGTTCCAGCTTTCAGTTTGTTGCTGTTGAAGAATATTTTTAAGGACCTTTTCTCTCCACTTTTCAAGGGGGCACTGGCCTTTGTTGTATGAATTGGGGTCTCTTTAATGGCCTAATTTTCCTAAGGAGTATGCACTGCATCTCATAGTGTAGTCATACTGGCTACTAAAAAGAGAGATGGCAAAGAAGTCTTGTGTTAGAGTTGTGTCTGTCGACTGTCTTCCTTGTGGAAGAATTTTTCCATTCAGGGAGAAAGTTTGTGGTGGAAAATATGGCTGCAGTTTTGAATTCTTCATTACTCATGTTCACTGATCAGCAGTGGAAGTGTACTGATGGAGAAGAATTAGGAAATTTCTAAAAATTCTTTAAGTAATGTCATCCATTGTCTCTGTTATTTGCCAGCTAAACGAGGGTCAAGTTCTGTTAGCTGAAAAATTAGTTCTGACCCACACATAATTCACAACAGAGCAATTAACTGGCAACACAGTTGTAAAATCCTGTATTGCCTTAAATACAGCAAACATCAAATTGTCTTTCCTCAGCTAGGAAAAGCATAAATATAGCTCAAACAAGTGTTTCAAACTAATAGCCTCTTCTGCAATTAATGGTCCTGTAAAGAATACAAATAGCAAACAGAAACTATGAAAGAGCTCTCATTTTCGCTTAGCTGAAGCAGTACATGATAGAGTCATCTATAATCATTATAATGTGCCTCTGTTAACAAGAAGACAAAACAAACACAAGCTCAGCACTGATTTCCTGAGCCATTCTCCTAGTGGGCTAGGACTAAGTGGGGTATAGAGTATCCACTGGGGGGTGTTGGTATCATGCTATAACTTCACCTCTGGGAGCTGAAGAACTTCCTGGAAACCAAGTCCTCCTTTCCCTCCAAGCTACTGGTGTGAGGACTTGTCAAATCTTTGGGGAAATTATGATCTTCAGGAACAAAGGGATTTGAACAGGAAGGGATCAGTTTTCTGTTTTAGGAGGTTCCTGTTGGCCATGCTACATCATACTGTAGAAAGGAGTTTTTTTGTGGGGAGCAGGAGCAGGTTTGGTAGGCTCAGGCATTTTGGCAGCACCTTTTCTTGCTGATAAGCAACATGAAGGTGGACAAAGGTGGAGGCAGTGTAGCTGCAAGTAGGTTGAGTCTGCTGGTGTCATGTACCTGAGCTCTTGAAAAAACTACCTTCTTTGCAGCCTGAAGGACTGGTAATTGTCATGATTATGTGAAACTGTGAGCCGCAAAGAAAGAGTTTGCCAAAGCAGTTGTATCTCGGTGAGCTCTGTCTGATTTCAGCTGTTTTTATTATGTCAATAGCATATGTTGCTATTGACAAATGTTGGGTTGCTGAAAACCAGATATTGCCTTTGAAATCAGACTTGTGGGGGGGAAAAAAGAAGGAGGTATTGGAAAAATATTGGACTCTGGTAGTATTACCTTGTATTTTAAAATGCTGAAGAGTTTTTAGGTTATCTTATGTCATTAGGTTGTGTTTTCAGTTGGTGGATCATTGTAGTAAACTGACTAAAGGAATGTTGATGGCAAGATAGTTCTCTACACTGTTGTTTGACTTGTAGTGACAGGTTTTGTACTCATTTGAGATGACAAGTGTTCACCCTAGGGTTCAGTGCCTGAAAGCTTCAGTTGCAGTAGCTCGGCTGTTTCCTACCTTCTATGCTGTGAGTAGTAGAATTAAATTATTTAATTGGTAAAGCTAAGGACTGTTTTTCGTATAGGTCCCTTATTTTTTCGTTACTAGATTGGCAGCTTAGAAAATTGGCAGAAAACTATTGTCTTAATTATTGAGAAGCCTAAATTCCTTTGTGGATTTAGTCATGGTAATTGGAATAGAAGCTCAATACAGAGTGCGGAGGTGTAAAGCTGGCCTGGCCATAATCTGGTGGTTTAAGAAAAAGCAGAAAGGCATTAGGCCTTGTGTGCTCTGTAACGTAAGTCTTTGTGAAGCGGAAGGAAGGATTTGGGACTTGTGTTACTTCTGTGGATTTCTTTTTCCTTACATGGACCAGCAGTTTGAGAGTGGCAGCTGCACACAGGATCATGCATGGCCCCAGAGCCTGACGATGACACTTCTCCCTTGAGAAGTGAGCACAGTTTTATCCATTGATAACTCTGGGAAGGTGTTAATATTTCAGAGTATATTGTTCAGATGTAAATATTTCAGAGTAATTGGGGGCAGTTACTCAGACTTGCCTTTCTCCTAGGTAAGTTTTTTCTTTCTTAAGCTAATGAGAGGGAGTCCAGTTCTTGCTCTGCGATCCACATGAAGTATGTGATTACTCTATGAAAGAGGGCCAGTGTCCTCAAAAGACCAGACAACAGCGTGACGCTTGGTATTGTGTCACAGAAGTGGGAGATGTGGCTGTAAATCCTTCTGGAAGTTTAATCCAGGTTTTCCACATTCGTGGAAGATGTTTTAATGTCCATCAGTACAGTGTTTTTAAAAATAACATGATGGCGTAGCATCATCTTCCATGGTTTTGATGAAGAGTGAAAAAACCCTGAGAACATCTCTTGGATATTTGTGCCTCAGATTTAAGATTGATAAAACAGGAGTTTGTACAGGACAGCTGTCACCAAAGTGGTTTCATTAAGTCACGGCATTGCTTGCTTGGTCCAGGAGGAGAATTTTAGGTAACTGGAACTTCACTGTTGAAAGACATAAAGATGCTTAGAAAATTGGGTATATGTAAAATGGGTATTTTAAAAATTGTCATTTTTCATTTGGGCTCAAAAGACCCTGTTACTTGCATTGGTAAGTCACAGGTTGAGAGTCCTAGCTTGTTAACATTTCTGAGGTTTAGGCCTTTAGGAAAACCGCACTCCCTAATGCCCTCAGCACCCTCCCAAAAAACAACCACACTCTTACACAGTAGTTAAACACATTCTAGCAGAAAACGGGCCTGAAGGACAAATAACTTTGTACCAAGTTCTTGAAACAATAGCCTAGCAATATGTATTAAGAGTGATATTAACAATAGGCTTCTGTTCCCCATTTCCTGAAAAGGCCCTTTCGTATTTATTTTCCTGTTCATTTTTAACTGTTTGCTCTTGGAACAGAGGAAGTTAGTTTTACTAGCAGAATAGGCAGGCTTATTATCCTGTTGGTTCAGTTTCAGAGTGATAGCTGCAGTGCCTGTAGTCATTTTTCACATCATTATAAGAGCAGTTACATGGTTTGCACCCAGTTATATGGAATTGGCTAAGGTACTGGAATTGGTTGTAACAGATGACTACGAGGCTCTAAATATTTAGATAATATGCTTTCAGTAGTTGGAGGTGTTTAAATGCATGTGATTTCACTTCAAGGTTGAGAGTATCCTTATGTTTTAGTGTAGTCACTTGGTGCTGATTTAAAGGTATAATAATTTTTATTGGATTCTATGTGATATAATGGTGTTATTAAACATATTAAAAATTATAACATAGCTTAGCTTCTTATTGTTACTGTAAAATGTCTTACAAAAAATGGCTAGGGGTTTCAGTCTAACATAAATAAAACATAAACTCATAACATATAACTCAATATAGCTAAGGACCATTGGTGTCTTTTTAAGAGAATGTGGGTCTGCTGTTCTGGAGAACGGTAGAGTCAACTCTTCATCAAACATAGGCCATTTTGAAGACCAGTTCATGTTAATAATGTGAGAGTGTGATTCTTTGTACTTGCTGTCTTGATCCGTGTGTTTGAAATGCATGAGTTATCAGTAGAACACTTCTGTGACAAATTCAGAAGGCTGCTTCAATACTTAGTTTGAGTATAGGCATCCCTGGCACTAATTCAGTTAACACATGTTCGTGCATTGTTACTTATGTTACATTATATAGGATTAAGCACAAGTAATGTTGTATGTGACCTATGTGTAGCAAGGTATTCCATCCTGTCCATGGCCACACTTCCTCATAGCTCCCTTGCTTTTCAACAGTGGAGGCTACTGAAAGAACACATTGAAAAAATGTCTTATTTGTAAGATCCTTCAAGATCAAATAAGTCTACAACACTTCTGAGACTAGGTGAAGTCCGGGACAAAGCATGTGATCCATAGCTTTCCTTCTGCAGATTTTTACTTTCTGTAATCTGGCAAATACTCATTTCAGAGATTGAGATAATCAGTTCTATGAATGAACACTCTCAAGGGAGACTTCTGAAAACGCATTTTGCTTCCATTCTCTAACATAAAAATTCATTTAATGTTATGTGTCGTGGTTCAAATGAAATTCAAGGAATATGGTTATTTGGAAAAAAAATGAACAAATGAAAGAAATCATATCCATACTCCTTGTTTCTTCCTGAGGAAGGTAACATGCAATTCATTTAGACATACTATCATACTACTAGAAGGCATTGCACTAATATTAAAATATATTAATAGAATAATGTGTAGAATAATACAAGGAAAAAGGAGTCATTACACCTGGCTGTGCAGTGTTCATCTGCATATCTGGAAATGTACAGGGACACTTCTCAAAAGGAGTATTCTCCTTCAGCCGTTCCATATGAAGCTTCAGTGACTCAACGATGTTTGAAAGGTTAGGCTTAGAAAAATCAAAATTTCCTTTATATGAATCTGTGCAGTGAAGCAGGTATGCAGATTTTGTCTCAGTATTTTGAACAACCTTCCGTATCTGTTACCTATTAAGATTCTTTCCTCTGGTTTATGAAAATCTCTGTCCTGTAGTGTCTGGCCACGGAGCTCCTGGAGACTTGCATCAAGAACCTGCATCAGCAGTGTGAACTGTACACTTCTTGGTGATGTTTGAATTCTTTAACACTAGAAATTGATTAAATCACACTGCAGTGGGTCACTAAAGAAATTATATTCTTAATTTTAGTATTGCTGATAGCCATAAAATGAAAGAGATTATTGTCAGTCTCTGAAATGCATAAGGTGAGAGTCTTGGTAGTAGTGACATATTTGTCTGCTTTTCTCATAAACATACATATACATTTATCTTTTAGACCTAAATGATATATGCGATATTTCTGACATCTCATGTTTCCTGTAGATAAAGATGATCTGATTTGTATCCAGTAGCTAAAGCACCTTAATATATACTGAAACAGTGCTTATGTCATGTTTAGTAAATACTATAAATACTAATAGGTAAAGTGTCATTTCTTTACACAAATATGGTTGCAGAGAGTGTGTGAAGAAACAAGGTACCAAAATGGGTTAAGTGCTGATGGTACTCAGCTGATGGTAAATCTGTCTTCTGAGAAAATGCCTCTGAAAAGAAATGCTGAGCTGCAAAGTGTTGTATATTAAATTATGTCAGTAGTAAATTGATACTACTAATAATGACTTTAACACATAGTTCTAGTTTTGTATTTGTGTAGTATTATCCAGCATGTGGATATTTATTGATTTAGCTTGTAACCACCAGATGAAAGCATTACAGATGGCAAGGTAATCCAGAATCTTACACTAGTGGTCTGGTAGATACAGGTCTTGTGTTTATTTAGAAACTATACTGCATGTTCCACCTGACCATTACAGCTCTCAAGTTGGCTATAACTCACACATTGTCTGAAATTGAAGCTATTGGAGTCCTTGAATATCTTTGTCCATGAATCTCAAATATAAACTGAGCTTTTTATCTTCACTGAACTAGTTTTGTGATAAAATGGTGGTCTTAAACTAGACATCAGGAATGAAGTAGCAATAATGGTTAATTTAACGTGTTGGTATTTAGAGGTTTTGGGTTAGCTGCTTTTAACTGCTGTAACACTAAAAATAGCTGAGATCAAATGGAAAGGATGCTTTTGAGCTAATCCAGAAAGAATTTGTGCTATATTTTTACACTTAGCAGCTTTTTCATTATTGTTTTAAGTGTTCTATAGCTGATGATTTTTGTACAAGTCTTCAGGAGCAAATGTGCTTTTCATGTTTGTTTATAACAATGAGCATTGCTTCACTCTTTAATAGTTTACTAAATAGCTTGTGTCTGGCATCCTGTTTCATGTGTCAGTATAACTTCCAAACAGCTACTGTTCACAGATAAATCAGAAATTAACGAGTCCCGTGGTGTTCTAAAATGTTTTCAAGCAAGTGTGTTTAAGTAGACGTGATTAGAAATTTAGCAGATATTGAAACATTTTGCAGTATTACCACACCAGCCTGTTTCAGGTTTTGAGCTGAGAGTAGCTTTAAGTCTCATAACTTTTCCTTTGAACAAAAAAGTAACAAAAATTTTCAGTGGCAGTACCTAACAGTGTGATGATGTTTGAGAAGTTTTTCTGAGGAAGCAAAAACAAGAATTGCTGAGATATAGAGGGAAGTTATAGAGAGGGATATGTTGGAAGCTTTCTCCTTCTCCTGAAGAAGCTGCAAAAGTTAAATAAGTGATGATTTTCCACTGACTCAGTTTATCTGTGTTTTCTTAAACTTCAAAGTAATTAGCTATTATGTGCCCATCAAGATGTTCAGGGTCTTTTCCCAGAGTCATTAATTTGTATTGATACTTTCTGTTTCCCGCTATTTTTACATTATGGGAGGGTGAGTTGGTTGGTTGGCAGTATGACAGAGGAGGACAGGAAGATATTTATTGTGTCACTGAATGGCCCTGGTAGAAAAAAATGGAGTGCCAGCAGCTTCAGGTCACTCGGCTTCCAAAATAGTACTGTTGCTGAAACTGAAAACTTAAGATGCAAACTAGAAACAAACTACTGGCTTCAGTCTTGGTACCCTGATTTGTCCTGTCCTTGGATGTGTATACCAGTCAGATACGATGGACTTAAATGCAAATAGAATTACTTCCATCTCAGATGAAACCTTGTGTAGAGAAGGCAAAACATCTTCAGAGATAACCAAACTCAAAAGATGTTTTTCGCATTAAAAAAATATGCATGGTGGTTCATTGTCTTAACTAAAAGTTACAATCTTCAAGGTCCCTGATTTCCTTTTAACAGTAGTTTGGTTTGGTTTTTTTTATCAACAGTAGTTGTTCCCTGCTCCTTCTGTTTCTTTAAATAAAAATTTGGACAATGAACAAAGTTTTTTTGCCATGGATTTCCTGATTTTTTAGGTGGGTTGGGAGGCTGCTTATTCTGTATTACACTTTCATTGCGATAGGCAAACTCATTGCTGCTGAAAATAGCTCAAATGTTCTTAGAAAAAAAATCTCAGTCAGCAGCTTAGACTTTTTCTCTTTTTCTTTTGCAGACTCTTGCATGTGAGTTAAAAATAATTTCTTGAGAGAAACCTTCATAAAGGGCTAAATAAACAAGGTCTACATATACAGAAGTTTCTTACTTCTGCTGCATTTGAGACACAGCTAAACTCATCTGTCTGGTAAGTCATACTTTTCTTAAGGATTTGTCTCTCTTCCTGCCCTTATGACTTGCAATCTTGACTTTCTAATTAGCGTTCAGGGAAAACCAGCTTCGGCTTGCTGGTAGTTCTGGTGAATTCTATATATCAAGTACAAAGACAAATCTCCAAAGGCATTACTGTGCCGCTTTTAGAAACTTCAAAGTAGTATCTATGGTTCTGTATGGTACTTTGGTATACATGGGGTTTAATCATTTATCTAGTACTTTGTTCTCAGTTTGCTGTAATGAAGGCATTAAGTGTCTCAAAAACAAAAGTGGTGATTGTTCTGTCTTGGATTTAGTTGTTTGAATGTTCTGTATTTAATGAATTAAGAAATTGTATTGCAAAGTAGATTTGGTGCCAAGTCAGAGTTTAAAAAGAAACTTTTCTAACATTCATTCATGTCTCATTGATTGTTGGTTTCACCTTGTCTAGATAAAATAGGTTGATGTTATTTAATACAACACTTTATTTTTCTTGGTGATGTCCCTATTTCATAGGACAGTAAGCATACTTATCAGTAGTCTTTAATTGATCATATAATTCTCTAACAGTTCTAGTAAAGGTATTTATAGCTTACAGTTTCTTTGGGTTTTGATTGTACAGCTTGAAATAATTTTTTTTCCCTTTGATTATGAAGTATTAACTGAGTTTGATCCAAACAAAAGAAAGTTTGTCCTCTGCCTTCTATTTTTATTCTTTATTGCAATAAAATGAAGAAAGTCTTGGAAGAGCAGAAGATTTTTTGCTCTGTGCTGAGGTTTTTCTAAGCAGTTGGCTAGCATTAGATGGCACCCTATATATACCCAGTCCATCTGATCACTTATGCTGCAATGCTTTGGCTTACCACAATTACTGTGTACTTACATACTGCATGCCCTAGTTCTGCACAGTTCATTTTGCAGGCTTTGCTGTTGCCCTAACATCAGTTTCTTTCAAAAAATACATTGAAAACCTGATCTCATATTTAAAATAAGTGTTATATTTAATGTAAAGCAATAGTTATGCATTATATTTTCATAGAAGAAAACCCAAACAAAACAGATCAAAACTCTTACATAAAAGCTATTTGGAGGCTTTGCAATTCATTTTAAGTTTTAGTAAGAAGCTTTCCATCTTACTTTTGGATGAAAAGAGAAAAAGTGAAATGGATGTCTAGATTTCATAACGAATATCTTACTTGTCTTACGCGGACTGTTTTCATACAAAAAGTTTGTCACCTGAGAATTACTTCTCAAAAAGCTGAAGCTTCTGAAGGAACTTAAGATGCTTTAGAGATCATGCTGCAATTACTTTTTGAGCAATTTAGAAATGTGTGATCCCTTAACATGTCCAAAAACATAGCTGGAGGAGAAATTACACATAAATAGGCTGCATAATAGACAAAAATATGTACCAATTATTTTCAATTAAAAACAGTACTTGAACTGTTCAAAGTAAGGGCCAACGATGGTCTATTAATGGTCATTTTTTGATTTCATGTACATTTAAATTTACCATATACTTTGCACCTAATTTTTGAGTGTGTAACAGGGCTGACTTAGAGGAGCTTGTATCTGGCATGCTAACACAACCCAAACTTTAGCTGAGTGAACTTGGCACAAGATTCAGCTTAAGAGAGAAAATCTCCGGAGAGCAGTAGAATTCCTTTCCTTGAATAAGTATACCTCAGCATTCATAGGGAACAAATGGTAACATTTTGTGCAAGTTTCTGCTTTTGACAGTGTGCTTTTGTTCACTTCCCAAAAGGGATGTCAAATACATTGAAAAAAAACCCCAAAACTTTCTTATTTGAATTTTTCGTTTTACTTAATGATATGGTCCCAAGGAACCCATTAAATCTGGGATGGCCTGACACTGTTGTTTATAACTCTGTGTATGTAGAAAAAAGGCTCAATTAGAACTGTTTTGGTTACACAGCTGTGTTCCCTCCTTACTGTCTTTCTAAGCAAAAAAAGGAGGGGTAGGAGGCAGGTGTATCTATAAGCATTTTATGATGGAGTTATTTTATCAAAGTGTTTCAGAAAATGTTTTCTTTTTGCCAATGTGTTATCCAAGCAATATATGATACTACTGAACTGTTACCTTGAGAAAGAAAGGATCATGATAACTTAGATTTCTTGTTAAAAGCTTTGTGCTGAGAAAGACCTTAACTTAATATGCTGTTTAGTCATGATGTTACTTCCATGGTGTGGTCTTCAGTTCATTTACTGATGACAGGGGGGTTTTATGGGAACTGTTCTGTATGGGGTTCTCATCTATGATCTAAGCATATCAGCAGGTCATAGTAATATGTTGAAACTGCATGGATTTAATATGTGACAATGCTGGAGAAGAAAAAGGAGTTTTGAAAACTGGAAAGCAAGACTTGGTGATAGAGGAAATTAATCTGAGTAAAAGGCCATCAGGCAGTCATCTCTTCCTCGCATTAACCGCAGACTGGGCGTATACCAAAATGGAGATGCTGAGAACATTCATATGTGAGACCTTTGCGTTGTGTCTGCACTGGACTACCTGGCCATGTGTATTCTCAGATAGCAATAGACAGCTCTGGAAAAAGTTTGTGATGTGATTCTCTATGTAATCAGCTGCTTTAAAGGACTGCAATTTTTATGGCATCCTGGTTATCTTGTGTCTGCAGTAGTGCAAAATTGCAATGCCACTTTGTTGGCTTTGGAGCTTAGGCTGTGCTTAACCTTTTGATTGATCCAAATGAAACAGGAGTTGGCAGCATTCCCAGCTTCTCACAGTAGCCTCTGCTCATCATCATTAATCTGTGGTTTGGGCGAAGAGAGTAAAATTAATCACTTTATTAGTACTCAAGTACAGCAGTCAGCATCTTTTGTCAGAATTAATAATTTTAACTATAATGTCCAAGCTGTTGGTTGCTTAACTTTTCTAAAAAAACCACTGTCTTTTAGATAAACATTTTCCATATTCTGCAACTTCAAAAGTATTCATTTTCCAGCTTAAAAAAAAAAAAAAAAGTAATAGTTGAAAGTCAAAAGCACGTACTTTTGCATATGAAACAATGAATAGTTTTCACTTTTGCCCCAAATTTGAGTTTCATTTGATTCTAATTTGTGTATAAGTTTGAAAAGTAGTGACTTGGGAGTAAAGTTGCATGGTACATGGCAGAGAATTCACCTTGTTTAGCCACAGAACCACAGAACGGGTAAGGCTGGAAGGAAGCACAGTGAGGTCATCTGGTCCAGCATCCCTCCACTTGTGTGCTTGTACTTTAAAGAGAAAAGCATGCTTTTAAGCACTTTCTCTTCCCAAGTAATCTAGTGAGTATGCTTTAATCTGTTTTCAAGGTGGCTCGCATAAGTCATTATCTGTTTATACTGGTATGTAAGACTGCATTTGTCGCCATATATTAGTGTCTTAAGAATTGGTATGTTTCCTTAGTGACCTATGTCCCTAAATGTTTAATGCTGTTAGAATGTTTAATGCTGTGTCATCTTTCATGCTGGACATAACTTGGGCACCTAGGCTGCTTCCACACTTGAGACTGCTAATGACTTGTTTCCCAGAAAGGTTCCCTGTAACAGAATCATTTAGTACAAATGCATTTAGAAAGGTGCAAAGGAGACTTTTAGCATGTGTTTATTCCCTAGTCTGTGCAAAAACAGCAGGTGACAAATGTAGCAGCAGCTCCACCCTTTTGAAGCTCAAAGTCCAAGCACCAATCTCCTGAGAGTCTAGTAGCCTATCAAATTTGAAAGTGCTCCTTGAGGCACCTGTGTAGGATTCACTTATTTGTGTGATTTATCTTGATAGATCTAAGTGAGCTGTGAGGTGCAGCTGAATGCAGCAGGGCTGTATGTGTGACCCTGAATCTCTACGAGGCCTCTGGACCTTCTGGAAAGCAGAGGATTTCTTCTCCAAAGTCAAAGAAAGTTGAAATAAGAACAACAGAGATAAGCAGTTTATATATCTAATAATGTATTATTGTCTTTCTTAATTCCTGGGAGGGAAGGAAGCAGAGGAGGTGCAAATGGGAAGGTAAGCTATGTCGCTCATGTGAAGGGACAGTTGATTTGGAGAACGAGTCCTCTGTCTTGGTAAGATTTAGTCTTTCAGAACAGTCAAGTTCTGACCAGTGGTTGGAATTTTTCAAGAGTTTTCCTAGCCTTCAATATACATAATTAGCTAGCTAATATTTTCACAGTGATGCTTAGTCAAATAAAGGCACTTGGAACTTGCTGTCAGAGGTCTGTTGGATCTCCCAATTTGTAAAATCACCTTTTGGTTCCTACTTCCCTTCTGGGTCCTGCACAAAGCGTTCCAGTGCTGAAAAGTGAAGCTGATGGCTGATTTTTGGAGTGTTACAGCTCAGGCCCAAAGTAATAGTCTAAAAGTGAGAATAAAACTCATGTTAGACTTGATTAAAAACAAGGATATGAAATGTGTGTGCATTAAAAAAGAAATTTAGACATTATGGCTTAAAGTCTGGGGACATTCTAATGTACTGAAAGATTCTGCTTTTTCATATGACAAAAACAGTGATTACAAATGACCTTAGACTTTGGTAAACAGAATTAAGCTAGTACTGAAAGTTTTTGAAAAATCTTCCTTAAAGTGTGTCCTGACTTTATCTGCAGGCAGGTTCGTAAAAGCCTACCTGTAATGCAACAGCTGAATGTTTAAAGCTATATCACCACTTCATAGTGATACCTCTTGGGGTAGGTAACAATGATATGTTCACACAAAACATTTTTCAGTAATGGCTTTGCATTAAAGGAAAGATTCTTTATTAAAATGGAGCAGATGTACAGTTTAATCTACTGTTTGAACTGGAATTCAATTTTGACTTGAGGGTGAAGCTTCTGAAAAGCACCATTATCAAATGCCCTTTTTAAAAACAAAACCAAGACCAAACAAACAAACAAACATAACCTCAAAACCTTGGAATTAAAAGGCTGAAAAATGTAACTAGGCAAACATCTGAATTCATAAAAGGCATATAGATGTATTGCAAATGGGCTGTCTGAATTACTTTGAACTTTAAGTCCTGTGTGGTTTGTATATGCTGATGCAAAGGTTGCTATACACTGGCCTCTCCACCCCAATCTGGATTTCCCTCATCTATGTAAATAGAATAAGCATGAATCCACTGACTTGGAAATAACTGTATGGTTTCTTGCTTTGTAGCAGCTGACTGCGTGGTGGTTTTCTAGCAAAACGCTTAAGTGACAGGCGGCAGGTCAGCATGGTGTTGATCTGTCTTCCTGGGGTCTAGGAAGTCTCATCCAAATGACTTAGAGTGCTTAGATTTCTGTAGTGAGATGTGCCAAGTGTTTGGTTGTAAAACCAAATGATTAGTCAAGAAAATTTGCATTTTTCTAGATAGGTGTTAAAATACATATATTAATAATAAGGAATGGGTAGAAGAGCTGAAATCAACGGAGTGCAGACTTCTAATCAGAATTTGAACAAAACCATTCAGCTTACTTCAGATTGAAAATACCATTATGTGACATGGGAAGGAGCATGCTTTTGTTAAATTTTCAGGTCTTTGTATTCTTTGGGGCCATGTAGAATGGAAAGCAGTAGTGTGACAGTAATAGCTCTAATATTTGCAGTCTGTTCTACTCTTAGCAATAATATTTAAGTGCTTGACCAAAACGTTTGTTTAGAGTCAGAGAGCTGTTTCCAGTTGAAATCTGGGCTCCTTTGAGGAAGTCATTTACAGGCCAGCAAACACAGCAGAGCAAGTTTGAAAGACCTTTGAGTCAGCTGGTTGAACTACTTGTTACAAAATGTTTTTTCATTGAGTTTACTAACTTGTCTGTCAATTATCTGACAAACCAGAGTGGCCTGGACAAAGGTTGTTCATAGTCTTAAGGCTTTGAAAGATTTGTGTATATGTCTGGGCCTGTTGAACTGTCACAAACAGCTGCTACTCTGCACTTGCAGAATACTTGAGTATTCAATTCCACAAGTTCTGTCTACCTATCTGTGCTAAAACTCCCTCCCAAGATTGCTAGCGTAACCTTGCAAATCACTGTCCTGCTGTGTGGGCAAGTGGAAATAAAGAAAACAACCTCAAAGTTCGGTACAAGACCATTGATTTAAGACCATGGTAGTTGGTTTGGCCCTTCAGATATAGCTGTGCTACTGACATGAGCTGTTTGACATGTCAAACCTTAGGCTTTCAGTCAGTTCTTTGACAGCTACTTCATTTTATGCTGTTACTGGCAGAGTGTCATTGCCTTTCACACTGGCATAGGTAAAAGTCACTGTGATTATTTTCTGTGTAGCATTTGTATGTTGAATTCACACATGGTTTGCAGTAACAGCACTTTGGTCTATGTGAAGTCAGTTAAATGCTTTAGTCCGTTTGACACAGGCAGTTCTCTGCTGGCAAAGCAGTATCACCTGACATGAGACCTCGTGTGTTCCAGTCTGGCTTGGCCTCTTCTGTGTCTAGAATCAGCAAGGCATTTAAACTGCTCTATCTCTCTGTCACTACAGGGTCAGCCCAAGACATATTTATCAATTTACGCTAGGATGGTTTTGGTTTTGCAGTTCATTCCAAACATTTTTTGTGGAATAAATACTGGTTGGGTTTTTTTTTTTCCCTAGGCAACATATGAGGCATAATTACACCTCAAAATTCAAGTGCATGTTTGCAAGAAACGTGTTTGACTAATTGTGACTAGGTAGAACTTCACACTAGCTAAGCACTCTATTGGAAGATGTGCAGGTACAGTTGGAGAATAAAGATTTAAGCTGGTGTGTCATACCTCAAAATTTGCAGTATAAAAGACCTCCTTTTGAACCAGATGTCTTTGGGCTTTTGTAAATAGGCGTATTTCTGACCATAATGTCCTGCATGAGAATTACCTGATTTCTCAATTATATCATAGATTTAGCTATAGATATGAATTTATGGGAAGAGAAAAGAACAAGAAGCTATAACAACAACAACAAAAATCTTTTTTCTGCATAAGAATGGACTTATCTTGACACTTAACTCAGGCTGTTCATCAAATTTTATCTTCTTAGAATAATTTTGCCTTGATGGCTGTGATAGATATAAAACTGAGAAATGCTGGATTTTTTTGTTTTTCTTGCTTTCTAATGGACTTCAGAACTTGATGACCTTTGCTGAAAATAACTTGACTAGCTGGAGCCAAAACAAGACACAACTTTTTGAGTGCATGTGGTAAAAGCTCAGTTGTTTGGATGGTATTTGTCATTCCACAGATAGGATAGCTAAAGAAATAGAAGAAATAGAAAATCAGTCATGAGGATGAAATATAAGACTAAAAAAAACTTTCCTGAATTATTTTTTCTGACTAATGATGAACTTGAGGAATACTTTCACTATTAAAATATTGTTACTCAAATGCATGTTGTGTTTTCTCATTTTTATTGGAGGTGCATATTGCAACTTTTATACTTTGTTCTTTGTCTGTGCTCATGCTGAGGGGCTGGGATCGGTCAAACTAGATGTCTACATTTTCCAGACTGGAGG
Organism: Edolisoma coerulescens; assembly: GCA_013397115.1. Classification (NCBI taxonomy): domain Eukaryota; kingdom Metazoa; phylum Chordata; class Aves; order Passeriformes; family Campephagidae; genus Edolisoma; species Edolisoma coerulescens. Next base: position 824,916 of record VWZW01007554.1, read on the forward strand.
CAAGTCAGAGTGCCCTGACTTTAGTGCTGACTTTATCATATTCTGTCAGCATTATTGGTGAATGTTCAGTGGCAGTTTCAGTCAGGGTTGCAAGTATGTTGCTTTTTGCATTTCAACTGCAAGTGAGGACATGGTTATTGTTTGTTTGATCCTTTTGAAGGTTTTCTCAACATTCATATTTGCTATGCCTGCCTACTAAGATTCCAGTAAAAAAGTTTTCTTGGAACCAAGAAAAATACAATGCTGTAATAACGAATTTTACCAGAAATGGTACTGCTAGGTTTTTTTAAATGTGGTAGACCACGGTCATGGTGCAGTCAAACATTCTGCTCATTAAGTGCCAGGATGCAATTTCATTGCTGAAAGGGTGGAGAAATTCAAAAGCTTCATTAAGACCTTTGGTACAGTCATCTGTTTTTCTCTGTTGGTGTTTTCTGCCTCTGAGCTTGAAAGGTTCAGAGTGGCTTTCCGGATCTGTGTCTTAGAGAACACTGGGCGCTACAAGCTGCTCTGCAAAGGTGAGGGAAGGGCAGCTCCCTCAGTGGCTGTGGTGTGGCAGCCGCTGCTGTGCCTCAGGATACAGGTGTATCCTCACACATAACCTTGTAGCAATACCAATAGCAATTCCTGTAAGTCCATCAGTAGGTGTAAAGGGTAAAGTTTGTTATGTGTGAGGAAAGCCTAATTGATGAAAAGGAAGGAAGCAGGAAGTTGTCTCAATTTTTTAAATGGTGCAAATAGTTCAGTGATTGTCAAATGGACATTTAACTGTATATGAACAGAAGCCCTAACCCAGCTTCAGTCTTGATTGAATTTACTTTTCTGAAAGTAAGGGAATTTCAGCCTTGGGATAGACAAGATATCATATCTGAAGGAATTTGTCAGATGCTTCAGGGATGCTTGAGTGAATAGAGATGCTGTTGCAAAGTAGACTTTGTCAGTGTAAGCTTTCAGTTGCTTGCAGATTCAGGTTCTTGCAGATGCACCATTCCCATTTTCTGCCTGGCCCTCTATTAGAATTTTTTTTTTTCAGCAGTATTCCCTTTCACATTGACAGATGCTTAATACTGGGAATCAAAATAATCCTTGTGAGGAATTCGTAGCGTACATGAACTCATTCTGTATTGCTAACACTGCAACTAAATTTCAAATTACCTTTTAAATTGGATCTTATTTGGTAACTTAATATATTTCCTGTTACTGTATTTTAGAGATTGAGAGTAATGCAGCAGTGACACACTTTAAGTCAATACTAATGGTGAAAAGATTTTTAAAACTTGCTACTTGTTTGGGCTTTGCCCTTTTGATACAAAGCATAGTGTTTGTTACAAAAGGACAGACCATTCTTTGGAAATGACATTTTCTTCCAAGTATGGCTGAATAATGTATTTTGTCCCTATTTCTAATGTCAGAATTTATTTAAATACCTTTGTTCACCTTTCTGGCCACTTCTTAATCTTCTCCTTTTGCTGTTACATAGTAGTAGGAATATTATTGATGTCAGTGCCTGGAGCAATGTAAAGGTTATAAAGCTAAGAGTAAAATCTTTCTTTTTTCTGTTTGTTTGAAGCTGCAAGTTGCAGAGCATTATAGTATAAAAAAAAAATTAGAATATTCTGTCAGGAGATGGTAAAAGTAGAAATACTAAGATAAATTGTCTTTTCAAATTATTCAATCCTAGATCACTGTGTAATGCAACTAATGTGGTTAACCAGTTGTCATTCCTTAGCTTCCTTAGTGTGCTAACTCTTTGGAATGATGAAGTCCTTCTGGCCTAGACAGAAGTACTAGTTTCACAGCTGATACCAAGGTGTCAGATAAGCTTGTCTGACTAGTTGCTTGTTTTCCATGGTACAATTAAGTGCATTAGGCTAGAGATACAGTGAACTTTTATTCTGAACAACCTTGCATATGAAGTCCATATGAACTGCAGGCCAACTATGCCCACATTTTCAAAATCATTTTTAAATCCATATAACTTACCTAACTGAAAATGTATATGCAAAAGCAGGTGTTAGTTCTTGGTCTTAGTTGCAGGATTAGTTCTTATTTATCCCATGTCAAGTGATCAGTAGACCTAACACAGGGGAAGCAGAAGTGACAGGGAAAGGAGAAGCACCTTTCATGTGGTGAAAGCAGCATCCCAGACTGAGTTAAATCAACTCTAGAACTGTGTAACTTGTCTTTGGTAGTCTTTGTAGGAAATGGGAAAAAATGACTGGTTTGTACACAACCTTCGAACGTAATATACCCTAGTAGTTTCAGATCAGTAAGTAGTCTTACCTTTGAATATACCATTGAGTAGACATGAGTGTTTATTGTAAGATTCCTCTGAGAGGTACAGTTTAACAGAAAATTAGATTCCAGTAGCATTTTTAAATAAGTCATACCATTAACTTTTATAGCAGAAGATAAGGGTGGTATTAACAGATGATAACTCTAGCCTTCTTGGGCCATTCCCCATGACTGCTTTAATGTGTGACAGAACAGTGTTGTCAAAGGGCCAGGCAGGTTCTGATATTTGCCTGTCGTTGCCTTCTGAAGAAAGCTTTGTTGGTCTCTTTCAGTAGACAAGGATGAAACATGGGGAAATAAGCTGTCATCACTAAAAGTTAGCCTGAGTTACTTTACCTTCATGCCACTGCATGGCCCACACATCTTTTTTTTTGCCTTTTACCTCTGAAAGAACAGATGACTTGAAGATTCAAAAAAATCACTGTTATATGGTATATGCTACCATGGCTATCATGCAGAAAATACCAGGTTTGCCTGGATCCAAGCAACCATGTGAAGTTAAAATATGTAATACAAAACCCCCTTGCATGTATGCAGTAGTTTTCTTGTATATTTTACTTACTGGACATCTTCAGTCTAAGAGGTTTTTTCTACACTGTGGGGCACGGTACTGCATGAGGTGCTTCATAGCTGGCACATGGCTTTTTAGCCATAGTGATGGGACCTTGCCTTGTGCTTCCACTTGGCACATGTCTGGATGACCTGGGGACTTAGAGCATTGCATGGAGAATGTGCCTTGTGCTGTAGAGACACTAACTTGGAAGCCAGGCTCTTCACTTTTCTTGAGCTATGGAATTCCTCTTATCTGAAGTGATTAATGACTTCCAGTTAGTCCCAGGGCGTTTGGTTTGGTTTGGGTTTTCTTTTCAACAAATGGCTGGAGCATGTCTCCTATGAACACAGGCTTAGAGAGTTGGGGCTGTTCAGCCTGGAGAACAGAAGGCTCCAACGTGACCTTATAGCCCCTTCTAATGCCTAAAGGGGGCTTACAGGGGTGGTGAGGCACTAGCACAGGTTTCCAGAGAGGTTGTGGACTCCCCATCCCTGGAGGTGTTCAAGACCAGGCTGAATGGGGCTCTGAGTAACCTGCTCTAGTGGAAGGTTCCCAGCCATTAGAAGTAGATGGTCTTTAAGGTCCCTTCCAACCTTAACCATTCTGTGACTGCATGAAAAAAAATTTTAAAGCCTGTTGCAGGGCTATATTTTATTTTTCTCTTTTGCCAAAGCGGTATTTAAATCTTCCCCTCTCCTCCATATCTTTCACTTATGTTTCAAAAGTAATCATTCTTAATGTTAACATTTATCAGTAAAAGTTGGTTTTGCACAGGGTAACTGCTTGTGCAGTACTTTGAATGCAACTCATTTCAGGATAAGTTTATAACCTGATTTCATAAAAAGTTATGTTACACCAGTTAAGAAAGTGATGAACTCTAGAGGTGGGATAGGAGTGACTGGAAAGGCAAACATGACTGCAGTAGTTTTTGTCCCAAAACAAGTCCACTATTTAACTATATGTTTTTTCTTCTGCTGGGAAGATTTTTTTCCCAGAGGGCTGTACCTAAGGTATACAGTAAGTTGGTTTCATATAGAGTGCGTTTATTCCTTTGTTCTTTTCAGGTAGGATCTAGTTGGGTGTTGATGACCTCTACTGCTTGACCTACACGTAAATAAAATTGCCAGCACAAGTCCTTTCCCTTTCTCAGTACAAGCAGCACCAAAGCAGTCACAAGGTACAGGATTACAGAAAGTCCATAAAAGCACACTGAAGTAGAGAAATCTCCTAAAGAAGCCATATATTCCCACACTCTTGAGGTGCCCTGTTTTTTCTTCTCTAGTTGTAAATTAAGAGTGATCAAAGCGATTGTGTTTAATATGAAGTGCCTTTTTTGAGCTGCTCAGGTGAACTCTGAGAGAACTAATATGATGGAAGAAAACCTGGTCTAGACAGTCATCTTACATCAGTGCACTTGAAAAATTAGTAGACATGTGGTAAGGAATGGGGTATTCATCACAGCAGGTAGCAGATGATTGTCAGGTTTCCCAGTCCCTTGAGCAGAGGTAAGTATCCGTTTATGCTTCTGTCAAGGCAACCGTATACTACTCCATATAGTAGGTTATTTAAAAGGCTGCTGTTTAATCATAAATGTGACTGTTCTTATGCTACCTCCTTAAAAACAAAGTTTTAGCTGGACTTTGTATAAAATCCTGAAATAGTTATGCAGAAGTAGTCTTTAGCTGTATAATTTCTTGATATATAGCTCACTAATGTGATAGAAGGTTAGCTATTATTTTCTTGAAAAAAAAAATCGATCACCCCCATGCCTTCTACCACCCTAAAAAGCAGAATTGGTTAAATTTGAACTTAAAACCACAGAGATAGTAGTACATTTCAGATCCCAAATTAAATTGTGCTATACAGCAAAACTGGAGAATAAACAGATGCAAATTACTGTTTTCATAATTTTGCACTGAAATTTTAAAAATCAAGAGCATTCCCAGAATATAAAATATTTATAGCTTATTTGGAATTTTCATAACCTCTTGCATTGGGTGCATTTCAAGTTTTACTGTACTTTGCCTTGTTCATTAAACATTAAAGTGTCTTCATATATTGACTTCACACATCATCTTTAATGTCAGATACTGATAACCAGAACTTTTAAAACTTGTACTATGCATGTGGAATTTGGTCATTGATATCTATCATAGCAGTTGCTGCAGTCTTAAATCCTGGGGAGTTTGGAAGCTTTGGATGCAGTAGGCAGGAAATCTGTCAGGTTCTGCGAGCAGGTGAAAGACTTAATATGATGGCAGTGTTGATAATGTTAAATCATAATGCAATACTAAAGATTGGATATTAGGAAAAAAGTCCTTACAGAAAGGGTGGGCAGGCATTGGAACAGGCTGCCTGGGGAAGTGTTAGAATCACCATCCCTGGAAATATTAAAAAATTGTGTCCATGTGTCCCTTGCAGTCATGGTTTAGTGATGTGCAAGGTTAATGGTTGGACTCAACGATCTCAGAGGTCTTTTCCAGACATAATGATTCTATGATCATAAGGATTCTAAGGATTCTATGATTCTAAGATAAGGGAATTCCTCCACTGTTGTTCCAGCTCATTCCTTGAGTTCGCCATAGAACAGTATCCATAATGCTTTGTATCCCATCAGGATCTCAGGTGTATCTAGCAAGAGGGAATAGACTAGGATTTCAGTGTAGAATCTGCACATCAGTAGCTGTTCTGGAGGGGGGTTTTGTTTAGTGAAAACTAGTTTTAATTTTCAGTTTTGGAGAGAAAAAAGAAAAATTGGAACTCTGTAGCACAAACACCTTGTGAATATCTAGGGGCAAGGCCTGTTTTGTATGCGTTCTGGCCTTTAAACGCTTAGACTATTGTCCAAGAGATGGTCTCAGCCATTCTCTTACAAGAAGCCTCTCAAAATTAGATTTATCTTTTGATAGTTCCTGTGTCTTAAAGGCTAAAAATTAATTACATGTGTCCCTTCTTCATATTGGTTTTGTAAGTAGAAATAACTGCAGTCATTACTTTTTTAGTTTCAATACCTCATTTCATATGTCAACTGCAGCAGCACTGCTAACATTGTAATAGCTTCTACCTTATGATTTCCTTTTTATTAGAGAATACTTTTTCAGATTGTTTCCATTTATTAGAATACCTTCCTGTACGAATTTAAGTGGTTATGTTTTTGTTTTGAGCTCTTGCTCTTAACAGAATTCACAGTTCTGAAAGCTATACTACATCTTACATGTGTAGTCCTTTTGCAGTCGAGCTTCTGAGGCACCAAACAACCTTATTCCCTGTGCCGAGGAGGCAAGTGCATCTGGATTCTCCTGTGCTATTCAAGCTAGCCTAACATTTACCCATGTCCAGCATTTCTGTCAGAAGATTATTAGCAAAACCAACAATGCACTTATTTAGGTTTTTATAAAAGCAGTCTGTCTAGGAAGGTGAAATAGGGAAGTAGATGGTGCCATGAAGTATTTTTTTACCGTCAGTTAGAAAGGTACAGGTGTTCAGGGAGAACTAAGGCAAAGACTTCAAATTCTGCTGCTGGAAATCTGGCAGTGCTCAAGTGATGTAGAAACTTGAAACCTGTTGTATTAACTCTTCAGAGAAATGTAAACTCTTCAAGAATCAGATCGTAATGATGATATGCGTTCAGGCTTGGGGCCTGATGCACAGCAGGTCTTCAAAAGTATTAAAGCCTGTAACTCAAACCATTACAATGAGTAGAGATGCTCCTTGGAAAGGGACTGAGAGTCCTGTGAAGTAGCATTTTTTAAATTACACACCTGAAATTCAGTATTTCAGCAAGACTCATGTTGGACCCACTGAACTTTAGGCTCTTCGCTAATGTGCCAGAATGGGGTGTCCATATGGAGTCAACAGCAGCTCCGTCAGAAGGAAATTTGATCTGAAATAGGTTTAATCACCCCTTGAAAGTGCTCATGTGGCTTGCTCAAGTAAATAAGAATTCCAAAGGAAATTACTCAACTTTAAGTAAATGCAGTGAATCTATCCCTTTAGTCTCTCTTGCCATCTCTTCTCACTTTATGCACAAGTGTTAGTGTGTCATGAAGTCTCACTTCTGTATCTCCTGAAAATTTCAACTTTGCTTAAATTTGAAATATCTACCCAAAGCTTGAAAAGACATTCTAGTTGTCCCCAAATCAGAAAGTAGGTTAGCTCTAGGTACAGAAGTTACAGTATTTCATTACAATTCCTTTTAAAATTTTTATTTTGAAGTTTTTAACTGCCTTGGCCTAAATAGCTGATACTGTCAATACTGCTAAAATGTAGTGTTTCTGCAACTGCTAAATTGCATGCATTAAAATAAATTAGGATTCCTGCAGGTGCCTGATGAAACAGTTTAGTTTAAACTAGTTCTAAGCACCCACTCCTGCCAGTATTGCTTTATATAAGTGATTTAGATTCCAATTTTCATTTATGGGCTCAGCTTGAGGGAGGAATATTTGCCTCTGCTATTCTTCCTTACTTGGCTGGAGGAAAACCTGTGAAGTACATCCTCTTGGAAGAGACTGAGTCCCCAAAAATAAAAGTTTTCTTGGGCAGCACCAGAGTTCACAGAAGCATGTGCTCCATTTCCCTTGGCATGACACAGCTAGGGAGCATGTCTTGGGATACTTTTTATGTGCTGAGGCCACCATTGGTGCCAAATAAGGTGGCAATTATGTACATAGTAAATAAGCTATGTACAGACAAATCCATTCCACACTTTGGAAAATTGTGAATACTTACAAGTGAGGGAGGTATCAGTAATTGCTCAAAATGAGAAGGTCTGAACCTGAGTGTGAGGTGTGAAATAACAACAAAGGAATTACTGTGAAATTAGCTTAATACATGACAGAATACTTTACTTTTTGGAATATATTTGACTTCAGGGTGCCAGAACCATCCATTGGAGATGTTCAAAACAGTATCTTAAGATTTCTTTTGACAGAAGAAAGAGCGTTAGGCCTTGCAATTCTTTTCTCCGCTGCTGTCTCCAACAAGCAGTTCTGGCCACCCTAAATCCTGTGTGTATGGCTTGGTTGAATGAGCTTTTTCTTCCTATTGGTAACCTTCCTACACCTAAGGGATAACAGGTGAATTTTGACAAAGCTGGAACAAAGTTTTTAATTTAAAAAACAAACAAAAAATGTTACGGACTATGCTGGTTTTAAAGAAAATTCAAAAATCCTTTTTACGCAGTGGTAGAAATCTTTCAAAAGAAAACCTTCCTAATATCCTGATAGAACAGAACACTGAAAATTGCAAGTGAACACAAAAATAAACGTGCAAACTCCAACATTTGTTCCTTATTTAAAGAAAAAAACCTGGCAAAACACCTTAAAACAACAAGCTATCTCTTCAGTTGTAAATGTGTAATCAAGTATAGAATATGTTGAGGATTTATTCTGTGTTTGAATACTTAGATTTCCAGTGGCTCTGGAGTGCTGAGTGGCTTTTCATTATCAGTTACAGTTTTTTGGTAACAGGAATGTATCTAATTTAGTCATCTGGGAAGCAACACAGTTTGAATAACCAACTTTCCGCTTTTTAGAATCTCTTGATAGAAAAGACACATTTTTATCCATGTTCACTCATCTTTGAACGGAATTCATACCAGGTTCTCAGAATTTTGCTTTTAAATCAAGTGTTGTGCTAAAAAAAAGTTGATCTGCAGCACCATTTCAGAAGCAGGGAAAATCATTAGGTTTAATTAGGATCAAATATTTGTTAAGCCCTGGTAGATGAATTGAGTCTATTCAGTAATAGAGAAATTGTTTGTGGGTAATTTGCTGTAGTAGTAACACATGAGGCATGCATGATTGAATAAATCTGCACAGAGATCTTTTTCCTTGCGAGTTGTTTTCCATTTAGAGCAGCAGTTTTATTTACGTACTATATGATTTTTCTATGAGTCCTAGATATCTGAATCAATTTTTTTTTTTAAGCTTCACTTGTTAAATTGATAGGTTAAGGTGTCTAGAGGTATTGTATCTCCTCAAAATTCTTAAGTATAATTTTTCACCTGTATAGCAAATGCAAGTATGGGGAAATTGGTAAGTGAGATGATGAGAAACCCATGAAGAGTTTTTGCAACGCATTTTTAGTGTCTGAATATACTATTCTGTGATAATGTAACAAAAAAGAAACGACTTAGAACCCAGGTAAGAAAACTGAATATGAATTATAGCCTAGGCTTTTTGTGTTACAGCCTATTGGCTAAATTCTGGGCCTGTCAATGAGATATATTTCTTGTTGATTTACTGGAAATCAGTCACTATTGAGAATAAAAATCTTCATTCTGTAGCTTCAAGGTGCAACCTTGAATGTTTACAAAAAACTGTCTTACGAAGGACCTTCTTACTGAGGTCTACGGTTATGACTCGGGTTCAGAGTTGACTCATTTTGAAGCTACAGTGCTTTATTTTGTCTTCAGTAGAGACAAATAGATAAAACAAAGTGTAAATGCACAAGATTGTGTGGATGAGCTGAACGGAGAAAATAATTCAGCCAGCAGTGGTCTGGACTTATTTATCAGCTGTATGACCTTCTCTAGATAGATGTTAAAGCTTTACCTATGTTACAGGATTTCAGAAGGAAGAAATACAATCAATTTTTGGTTGAGTCCCAGTTCTAGAATAGTTTATCAGGATTCCTAACAGTAAGCAGTGATCATAGGGCAATCTGAATTCTTTTTAGAAAGAAATTTTTAAATTAGGGCTGACCTTTTCTTAAAACCAAGAAGCACTGCTCAAAGGGAGTTCATTTCTTTGCTTAGTCTCTAAACCCCAAAGAAATTATCTTTGCAAACTAATGAAGATAAAATTAAGCTCTGTAGCCTGTGGCACCTCCTTCAAAGCTTTAAATGTAAACGTAAGAAACGTAAGGGTTGGAAATAGGTCAACCATTTTCTGGATATATTTTTCTAATAGTGCTGAGTATACAACTGAAGCTATAGAAAGCAGTAGTTTCTGCCTCTGTTAAATTGTCAAGGAACAGTGGAAGGAGAAGGTTGTTTGAGAGTGGCCTCATGGCTTTGAGTGCAGCATGTTGATGGCATTTCAGTTCCAGTCTCTTAGTTGTCATTAAAAAATGTGATGGAGTAGTTTTATCCCTGCTAATAAAGTGATGCGTTCGAAAATGAGGGGATCCACACATGAAAGACACCAAAGTGATGGGCTAAGATCTCTGGGTAACATCTTTGTCAGCAGCCCATACTGGTCAATGGTGGTCCCAGCAGTAGCCAGCCCTGTTCAGCATTTAAATAACAAGTGAGAAGAGACTGCAGTTTCTCAAGTTAATAAAGGCACTGTAATGTAATTGCTGTCTACGGATGGACCAACACACACAAACCCTTAGGTCGTTCTGACTGGGGAAATGCTTTGTGCAGTCTGTGGCAGCAGCCAAGCTCTTTGCACTCAGATCCCCCAAATGCAGAGGGTCTGGCAGCTGATTTAGCACAGCGACAGGCATACTACTTGCTGAAGGTGATCGTAAACAAGCCGCAACAAAAGTGCTTGGCAGTGTTAAGCCACTGAGGATTCTTTCTTAATTGGGTGTTCCCAAATGGTCAAGAAACCCCCACCCAAGTTTTTGCGTAGTGCTTTTTGTCCTGTTGTGCCCGATTTCTCAGTGCTTTCCAGCTAATTGTATTAACTTTCTCCTACTGAGATGAGCTCAGTTGGTTAGAGAATGATGCTAACAACACCAAGGTTGTGGGTTCGATGCCCATAGGGGCCATTCATGTAGGAGTTGGAGTCGATGATCCTTCTGGCTCTCTTTCAACTCAGAATATTCTGTAAACTTCTGCTAGTGTCATGAAGATGTCCTCTGAACTAAACCTGGTCAAATAAGGTACTTGCTAAAAAAAAATGGGCATGGGAAATTTTTTGGTGGCTGTTGAAGAAAAGGTATTTCCAAAAAGTGTTCTGTCACAGGATGGGAATGTTTTTATTAAGTTTTATGCAAATATTAGTCTGCTTGGCAAACTCTACCTGAGATAACAGCAATTGTATACTTTGTAACTTAGCAATCATGCCACTCAAAACAGGATTTGTGAGTTTCTCTAGGAGACAAAATAAGAAAATGCAGAAGCTGCATGAGTTCTGGTAGTAAGGGCAGAGATTTGTGTTCGGGGATTACATTTGGGTGATACAAGACAGCAGTTACTCCAAAGCTTGCCACCTCTTCCAAGCCTAAGCAAATATTTCATGGTTCCTGGTGTCATACTTAGGATTTACTTTTACAGCCAAAAAGCATATATGTGTGCAGAAACGGGAATTTATTGTTAGTCTGTCAATGTTGCAAGTTCAGTCAAAACAGACCAGTATAAAGCCTGTTGCTTTTTACTGCTAATGGCAAGGATTGAATTTACTGGGCTATTCTGGACCTGGCAACAGAAGCATAGAAATTTGAAGTTTCCTGTGGACTGTCTACCATCTTTGGTTTTGGGATGAAAGTGATGCCTCAAATCTTAGAATATTTCGTGTGCATCTGGAATCTCGTCCTACTGGGGTTGTTGGCTGCCCAGTGCTATCTACAACCAGGTTTACCTTCCATTTCATGTTTACCAGAGTTCGTAGAATAAGGGTTTTTCTGTGTCAATTGTGTTGGTTACCAGTTTCTAATTTCTTCAAGTGAACATTTGGTTATGAGGCCTCCAGTTATGTCAATGGTTTTGGAAACAGTTTATTTCTAATTAACGTTACAATTGAAACTTACTCTATAGCAGAGTTGCAATTGCTGTGATCAGAGAGATGATCTCTAGGACAGTAATTCAGAAGGAAGTTTAGTTACGTACTTATACACTTATTATATGACAGCCTATAAGTAGCTTTAATTTTATTGACCTTTAAGGAGAATGTGAATAATTTGGAGTTTTTACCAAGGAGAAAAAAAAAATCACAAAATAGTGTCAGAAGAGTACTTGAGTACTTTTCAGTAGAATTATATACAGGTAGATAACATTGAGACTGTTAACTATGGTGTAAGTGTCCTTTTGTAGATAATAATAATAAGTATTTGTTAACCATTAAAAGAATATAAATTACATACTGGAACTGCACAGTCTGTCAAACTAACACTATATGCTTGTTTAAAATTAAGAGGAAATAGTCTTTTCCACATTTGTGAATGTACTTTTCTGCCTTCTTTGTGGGAAGTGTATGCATTAAAGTTTCTGGCATTGCAGCTTTAGTACCAGAAAAATGTGAGAACTAAGACCTCTGTAAAACTAAGAGCAAATGTGTCAATTTTTTTTGCTAGAGTGTCTTTTCCATTAGAAATACAGACTTAATATCATGACTACCCAACAGCTGCTGTTTAAAGCCTCCACTCTGTGGACAGCAGCTGAACCACTCAATCTGTAGGCTGGATTGGAATAAGCATGTCTGATGAGCATCTGAAAATGATAGCTGGAAGGCAACACTCATGACAGCTGGGCCAGTGAATATAGGCACTCATGCTTAGTGTTGTGCAAAGACCAGCACTTGAGGTCCTGGTGAGTAGATAGGGAGCATGGAAGGGGACAGATGACACAGGATGCATTTTCAAATATGGTCTATAATTATACACACCATTTCATGTATGTGATACTAATTGCATACACAATTTCTGGCATGCTGGTCCTCATGTTTACCCAACTGTGGAGTTTACATGTGACTTTTCTTTGTGCATATGCAAATTATTTTCACATGCAGTCATCTGAAAAAATAAGAACACACTGCTGTATGCACCAGGGTTTACTCATCTATGGACTGAGTCAAGTCTGTCCCAAAATCATACCCAACCCTTCCAGTCTGGAAAGAATATATGTTTTGATTATGAAAGAAATTATTGGGCAAAATTAGTGCAATCAAATTGCAATTCTTTAAATTATTGGTTTTTCTCAGTTCTTTTGTATTCCAGAAAGAGTATGTCAAATGCTGCATTGATTTAAAGCAGATTGTTCATCTAGATATTAGTAATGTTCTGAACAATTCAATGTGGCTAATGAAGCACTGCATGCTACCTTCGGGGCTAGAACTGTGGCTTGGCATAAAAATATGACCTTGACATTCTTTGAGCTGCACAATGAACTGGTCGATAGGAAATGACTACAGTTTGTAATCCTATATAGTCCCAGAGTAAACACACATTATGTTCCCAAACACAAAGAGAAGTAAAAGCTGGAGAGGAAAGTGACTTAAGACTCTTAATACGTCCAAGTAAACTGTACATTTCTATTTCCTATTGTACGAAATACCCTTTGTTGACAAACTATGTTTACATTGAAGTGACTGGACACTCTTTTCAAGTGATTAATGGAACGGATGCAATGATATGCTAGGTATTCTAGTAAGACATGATTCTGGCAAGATACAGTTCATTGAAATGCCGTTTATCTTTGTGGGATAACTTCCTGGTCGTCTCAAAGGAGGTTGGTTCAAATTTGGGGGAAAAAAGCAACTTTGATGTTAAAAATTGAGGCCTATATCTGTCATGCTTATGTTTATAACTACAGTAAATGATGGGAGCAACTCTGGAGCAGTGCATTTCTGTTTTTCATGAGAAATTGCTGACTCATTGTAAAACTTTAAATCTGAAATGATCTTTTTCCAAGTTCAGTTCCAAGATACTCTTGCAAATTATGTGGATAGTTTTAAAATAAAATGTATCGAATTTCTTAAGTATGCCTCTGTTCCTGGAATGACAGGGATTTAATACATTAATTATGGTGGAAATATGTCATTTTAAATAAAATTCTTGAAATTTCTGAGATCATGTTTTCTGTAAAAAGCAATGGAAAAATGAGTCTTATTCTTTTCAGCAGTTCATTAGGTGATCTATTACTTTCACATTATTCACCACATTATTCATCACTTTCATCTCTCAGCATTTTAGAGGCAAAGAGAGGTTAATCCTGGGGTTAACCATACCAGGAGATCTGAATGCTGTCACATAAGTGGAAGCCATCAGGTGCTAGTGATTGTGTGTTATTCCTGTTCTGGACGATAGGAAACATGTCAATTCATTCTGTACTGTAAAAGTGTTAAAAGCTAAATTAAAGTTCGTAATTGTATCCTGAGATTTCCTGAAGGAAACTGGAGAGTTTAGTTTCTTTGCTCCAATACTGTGATATGTGTGGCTTCTTTGTCTTCTGAACACCAGGTACTTTGTAGTAAGTAGATCATGACCTTGGTTCTGATCTTTCAGGCAAGTCTGATGTTGGTATGCCATGTGTAGATTTATTGTACTGTTTATATGCACATTTCTTTTCTAAAATGTTTATAAATGTTTCATATACTTGTGGTTGCAGGATTCATGTAGAGGCAGTAGTCGTACAGTTAACTACAGTGAGTATTGCATATAGTTAAACACAAACTGGTTTCATTTATACTTTTAAAGGAGTCCAAATTACAAAATCTAAGATGAGATCTTGCTGTTATGAATCCATGGAATCGTCCAACAGTTTGTTTACATTCTCACACATTTTGGTGTTTCTGCTCTACACAGGGAGGTGCATAATTTTTGCTTGCTTCAAGAAGTCATGCAGTGTGAGAAGATGAATGAGCTGTGGATTCTGATTGTTTTAGAAACACTTGTCCAAGTTCATAGCTTCGCCTTTGATGCTACAAGCTTAGAGAATTTGGCTAGATGTTCAACATCTGCATCATTAGCTTTAACAAAAAATGTAAATGAAGAGAAAAAGGAGCTCTACTGTTTAGCTGTGACGCATTTGCATGCTTTCTCCTCTCAGGTTGCTCTGATTATTTAGGGTACGGAGACACTCTTCCCTGAATGACATAGGACAAACTCCTTCCAAAATGTCATATGGCCAGGCTCCAAGTTAGAATTTACTTCAGTTTAGAAATTCAGAATCTTCTCTATTCTACAGGGAACCTAGATAGGACAGAGAGCTTGAAATCTCTGAAATTCCTTAAGGGCCCATGGAAGAAAAGTGCACGTGCAATGAGGATTCAGATAACCCAAACAAGCAGCGCAGAATTGTGCTGGTTCTAGAACAGACATGTAAACGTGGCACCATACCTGAGCTAGTAAGATGTGTGTGGGAAAATGCTGGACCCTTGCTAGTCTTAGAATGAAATTATCTTTTGTGCTGTAGTATGCTTTAGAAACCTGGGAGTTTGGAGTGACGCCAGCTTGGGATCTTGAAGTATTGGCAATTGAATTTTACAAGCATACACTTAGAAAGCTGGATATGCTAAACTCGGCAGTATGGTTATTATATGTCTGGGTTCTTCAGTTGGCTTGGTATCGTAATCTAAAGATTGTATCCTAATTCTGTGCTTCTGTATTAACATGCATGGCCTCCCTGGGAATTCTGCAAGAAATTGGATAGCAGGTGTTGGCACTCACACATACATCTCTTGTTAGGGAGAATTTACTTCTGCATACTCTGTCTCATTAACAGATAGCACTGTACCTCTGTTACTATTAGTAAAAGTTTAGTGAAATATTTGCCTGTTTACTCTTGTTGGCAGTTATATTCTGAATTTGATTTTATTCCGCAAGAGGTTTGCAGTGATCTGTCTATGTGTTCTCCTCGGTTTCTCTCTCTATAAGCATATCTGCTATTCATAACATTATCAGTTATAGAAAGCAGCACCAAAAGAAGATACATAAAAGCTCAAGTCACACCCCCCCCCATTGTTTTAAAACCTGACAGAAGAAAATGTATAATTCTTAACTTTATAGGTATTTGTCCTTTTTTAAAATTAATAATCATTTTCAGTTTGATTTCTCTTCTTTGGGCAGCTAATGAAATACTTGTATGCAATATAAAGCCACTAAATATATAGAATGAGCTTTGTTTATGTGCATTGTTCCTACAAATATATGATGCCTTCATCTTGTTCTCTCAAGGGTTGAGTTTTCCATCATCTATATTTTATTAGTGTTGTTACTTAACCTATTGCAGAGGGTAAAGAGGAGGATGGGAAGGTGTCTGTTCTTGTAGCCATCAAGATTCTTTCTCCTCTAGTGATTTGTTTACTGCTAGCATTTTGTAATTCAAAATAGCAGTCAACATATAGTTAATGGCATTTAAACATATAATGAGCAATTCCTATATGTAAGATAGGAAAGACAAATTAAGAGGCTGGATTAAAGTGATTGTATCAACAAAACCTGGCATTTGGAATTTATCAAAGGCAGAGAATATTAAATCTTAGCAAGCCATGCCTGTTCAGCCCTATGGTTTTGTCACCTTGTCACTGATGTTGTGAGTTTCTTGGTATTGCAGATACTTTGACTGTGAAATAAGGTGGGGGGAGGTTCTGAAGAAAATGATTTTTTTTCTGTCAGCTCTTCAAATGAGCAAGGCACTCTTATCTAGACCTACTGTCTTCTTTTCCTATTACCATAAATAAAACCTTTCATATACTTTATAAAGCAGACATGAGGCAAAACCGTGCAAACCAGTAACAAAGGGCTTTGTGTTTGAGAGGTGCTGGGAAAAATACACTCATAAAAGAGTCTGCACAACATTTGGTATAATTTTCCTTTATTTCCTTGTGTGTGTTAAATGATTCATTTGGAAAACTACTAGTAGTAGTTTGTATGTCAGTAGAGACTAGCTATAAACACATAAATAATCTGGCTTTAGAAACCATTATTAGGCTGCACCTTGTGTCAAATGTTTAATAGCATTAAAATAAATCAATAATTTTTTAATGCATAACAGTTTTATTACTCTGAAAGAAAGACTGTTGTACCCTTCTGGATTCATAGGTGAATAGACTTAGTTTAGGTTCTTTAGTTGCTCAATTTTGCAGTAGCTGCAGTTTTTTCAATATTAGCATAATTTAATCTTTACCGTAAGGCATGATCAGTAATGCAGTATCAAATGGTAACTGTCAGCTTCTTAAATTCTTCATATTAGTGTTCAACTTGACAGCTAATTTGCAAGCTCCCTCCCCCCCCCACGTGTGATGCTATAACTTTTAGTATGGATGAATCCTCTGACTCCAGCTGGAAATGCAAATTTAATGTGGTATGATCAGGATTTTTTACACGAGCAACCATATTCAGTCTATTAGAGGCCAGAGATATACATGCCTTCTCATTGAATGCAAACAGGAAAAGCAGAGAAAAGAAGCAAAAGACAAATAATCTCGTGGTTTCCACTGGAAATTTCTGTAAGTATGACCAGTCAAGTAGGTAGGGAAATCTGACTTTATAGGTTCCCACCTAGTAGGGCTGCCCCTTTGTAACCACATACCAGACAAGAAGGCTTTGGATGCTTTTACTATATAAAGATATGTTCACGTCAAGGAGTTTGACTGACAGTTTTGTAAACTGAAGTATTGTTTATTCTTAGAAAAGAAACAACATCTTGTGTCTAGATATGGAAAAGATATTTGGAGTGGACATTTTTGGAATGAATTAAACAAAAAAAATAGTCTATAAAAAGGTTGACAAAGCAGAAAGCATAAAAATATCCCTGAACTTGCTGCATTGCAAAACTGCGGAATTAAAGCTGCTTTTCCAGTCCTTACAGTAGCCAAAAAATTGTTTAGGCTGCTTTTAATATAAGCTCAGTAAACTGCGTGCGAGTAGAAAATGTATGCTTTCTAATATGCAAAATCAGTGCTAGCAATCTGTTTCATGTGAGGGGTTTGTTTTTCTGAGGCCTAAGTCTAGCAGACTTCTGCAGTGCATGTTTACTTGTAGCTTGGGAATAATCCCGTCCTTATAACGAAAAGCCTGTTTTTAGATCTCAAAGATGACTATGGATTCTATGAGCATATATTAAAGACTTTGAATCAGAGCCCTAATATTTTTAAATGGGAAAGCTAGGAGTGGAAACCTGCTACAGGCCTTGGTATTAGCCATAATTACAGCTTCAGATATTCGAATCCGAAGGCTTCATTTCTCCACAATATGCACAGATCTGTGTCTATGAAATACACCATAGCAATGTCTGTTACAGGGAATACATCAACACTGTTGTCAGTAGAAAAAAAAATTATCTGATGGCAGTAGTTTTCCTTTGCCTTGATTTTCATCATTTGTCAACTTCTTGCAGATTGTCTCACGTCAGAAAACTCTTGCGTCATATGGAATAATGCTATCATTCAAGGCTAAAACTGATAAGTAGGCAGTTCTCGGGCTGCTGATTCTATTTAACCTGTTGGCAGCAGAGCTCACCCTTGGCCTTCCTTTTCTGTGTGTAAATTCCACATATTGTGCCTGAACAGTGCAGTGGGACCACAAAACACCAGAGGATGTGCAAAGCCCAGGACAGTCCTGTGTTGCTCTCGCTTCACAGCTGATGCATCCTCAGTGCTGTAGTGATACTGTAATATTGTGGCATCAGAATTTATCGTAGCAGCATGGCACAGGACAAAGCCTGGAAGCCAGCGCCCTCATTTGAGAACCTGTGCAAATCTAAGGCTAATTTTGGATCTTTGCATCGCTCAGGTATGGTTTATGAGGTGTGTAACAGCCTCATCTGTCTTAAGACAGCATAGGAAACTTGCTTCAGGCTTTTCTATCATCCAGCTCTCAAAGTACCCTCTTTGTGTACCTATCCTATTAGGGAAGGTTGGATTTTCAGCAAAGATGACTGTGGACAGAGCACTAAGATCAGCTGAGACTTCCATGCCTTTGAGAGGAGATAAGCTGCCTGAGCCATGCAGGAGCAGTGTGTTACTGCCTTTCCCTTCAGCTCACCTCTCTTTGGCCAGCATGTCAGAAACCATTGCACTGCTTGGTCGGTTCTCGCTTATGGAAAATGTCTCATGAAGGCATTGTATGCCATGAAACAGAAAAGTCTGGAAATTGCTACTATACTTCCAAATTATTCCATTATTTGAAGCAAGGTCAGGTTTTAGTTTCTGTAGGACTCGGAATTCAATACCTTTTCTGTGATTCAGTATTTACTCTGGGAAGGAAAGCAAGTTATAATATATGACTACACACCTTATCATGGCTACTAATCTTGCTTCTGCTGCCTTGTGGCCTTCCCCTACATTGATTTAGTTTCTTCTTTCATGAGAAAGTAAAAATTCAAAACACGCTTCCCTGCTTTTTATTTTAAATGAACTTTTAATATTATGTAGGGCTTGTACTT
Organism: Edolisoma coerulescens; assembly: GCA_013397115.1. Classification (NCBI taxonomy): domain Eukaryota; kingdom Metazoa; phylum Chordata; class Aves; order Passeriformes; family Campephagidae; genus Edolisoma; species Edolisoma coerulescens. The sequence continues at coordinate 843,818 of VWZW01007554.1, forward strand.
TCTGATACACCTTCCTCGAGTATGATCTGAACATTTCCTCTTAGTTCAGGCAGGATGAAAAGATTGTAATGAACAGGTTTAATGAATCTCATGAAACAATTGTTTACATACAAAAAGCTATTTTCACATATATGGGCTGGGGATGTCTGTAAATAGGACCCACAGCCATCTAATTAGACACGCATGGTGTTAGTAGGCATTTGTAGTACTCACAGGACTAGTCCAAGGACAAGGGATCCCTGCTGAAAATTTTCCATTAAAAAGATAATTGCATAACACAAGGTCTTTCTAAAAAACCTGGTTAAATTTTTTCCTGTTTTTAATTAGGTGCTGAGATTTAGATCTAAATAGACTGAAAGCAGAAAACGGATTTACTTTTGTAGGTAGTAGAATTAATCATGCCAGCAGTGACTATGGAATTGTGAAAGATTCAAAGCTGTGTTTTGCTTATAGTTTTATGATCTGATGATCCTGGTAGACTTGAGCATTTGGTGTATACACTGCTAAATTATTTCATATTTTGCATACAGTATGACAGACTACCTCTGATTAGTTAATAGCTGCAGTACCTAGGTGTGTGCTGCCTGTACCAGGAGGGTCCAAATGTTATTTTTTCTTAAGATGAGATTTCTAGGAGTTTTTATTCTCCACCATCACCCTATTGGGTTCAGCTGTGTGAAAAGTTGGTGAAGGGAGAGAACACTGCCCACTATGGTATGCCCCTTAACAGGCAATGATAAAAAAAAAAAAGCCTGGTTTGTGTGTTAGGTGTGAGTAATGTGCTCTCTTTAAAAATAAAAAAAAAAAAAAACATGTAAAAAAATCCAGCATAGACTAACCATCAGTTACTGTGAAAAATGCTGTTGAATTAATTAAAATGTTGTTTTCACTGGTTACGTCAGTGTAAGTTACTAAAACTAGATAAATAGGTAAAGAGGAGTTTGCACATTTTCAGTCAAAATTGGAGAGCAACCAACAGAGTAATTACTGGGGTACTTTTACCATGAAATTTAGATGGAACCTAAAAGAAGTATGGTGAATTTCAGCTAAGTCAGAGGGCCTCAGTGTAGGGGCTATAGGCTACATTCAAATAATCTATTACTCTTGGTCAGCATGAAGAAGGAAGAGATGTAAGGTCTTAGCTGTAGCCTAGTTATGAAGGGAGTGAGAGATAGTGTGCACAGGTGAAAGTGTTCTGTTCCAAACCTTGCATGTTGTGAGATGATAATGGCAACACGTGATAATACCACAAAGAAGAAAGAAGTTTTAAAGAGTGGTGTGAAATATGTTTGGGCTCTTTACAGTGTCTTTCTGCTCGGTGTGTAGCATGCTTACTGAAGTAATTTTTATTTTTTAGTGGGCACATCCAAATTTAGGAATGACTATGGATATCTCAAAGTATGTTCAGTAGAATTCTAGGATGGAAACTAAATCTGCTTCTCAAGGCCTTAGCAAGGGCTGGAAGAGAAAAACAAAATACATATCTTGTGGTGTTGTAGAAGATCTCAGTCAAATGGTTATTGCAGGCTGGAGCTAGCAAAGACACACGATTCTCTCATCTCTGGCCAGTACAAGAATGGCAAGTTACAGCCCCTTGGGATGGGTTTGGGGAATTGCAAGGACAGTGTGTAGACCTGAGAAGCCCTGGTTCCTTTCACAGGGAATAGCTGACAGCTGATGATTTTTATATAGCAAAATATAAGTGTAAAAATAAAGTTGTCAGGAAGATTTGGGATAGCCTTTGGATGTTAATTTTTCTCTCAGAAAAGCAATAGTCACAACAGAAGAACACAAATGTAAAGACTGAACACACAGCAGCAAATAGGTCCCATAAAAACCTCAAATTAGGTCAAGCATTGATGAGAAAACTGATCCCAGCTGGGGGGTGCAGAACTGTGAGTTAAAGCATTGGGCAATTCTACTGAGGGAAAGTAAAAATAGGTAAACTACCTATTTCTGTCTTTGATGCTTTCAAATGTATGCGATAACCTCTGATGTGTTAGGTTGTCCCATAGTCTTATTTGGAACATTCTATTAACAGGTTGGGAAAATGTTATGCACACACATCTGCCATAATAGCAGGCTCTTTTAAAAGAGATACAAAATTTTCTTCATAATAAGTGCTTTAGATATGTTTATGGAAATGAAAAGAACATCTTCAGGCCTGTGCTTTAGCCATGTTTTGCCTTGACTCAAGCCTTGTATCCATTCTCTGCTACCAGTTTGTGGTTGGGTGATGGGGTTTTTTCACTACTTATATTAAGAAACTGATAAAATAGTCACTATAAAAAAATCAACCAAGCTTCTTTCATCACAAATGCCTAGTAAAAATGTATAGTGAAAAGGTAGCTAAGACAGTTGTTGTATCCTTGGCCATTTGCCTCTCTGTGTTACTACTTGCATTGTGAGTTGTTTACATTAGGTGATAGATTTGGCAGGTAATAAATCAGCTATAGCTGTTGAACATGAGTCTCAAAAGCTACTTGCCAATGTATTAACATGGCCAATGCATTTATGTTTCTTTACAAGGTAAAATGAGAATCTTTTTGAATTTACTCTGATTAATGGATACATTATGTGTATACATCTGTACAACCTTTCTGCTAAAAAGACTAAAATATAAAATTCCTATAATGCTCAGACTAGTCCAGGTGGCAGAGGCCAGAAATAATTTATCAAAAAGTTAGTCTGTAATCACCGATCCTGAGTCTTTTGTGTCATGATTTTTCATGGACACCTCTTTAGGAACTTTTGTTGGCTGATGCAAAAACAGATCTAAAAAACCTCACCATTTTACCTACAGTAAACTTAAGCTTGTGCCAAAAATGAGCTTGTGCATAACAAAATTGTGACAACACACTATAAACAGAACCTAGTACAGTTTATTGTAGATTAAACATGTACATTTATATTCTAAAGCTGAGCTACAGAAAATGCAATTCTCCCTTACCTCTGCAATGTTCACTCACTTTACTGATGGTACACAATGCGCAGTTGTTCAGGATGCACTCTAGGGAACGGCTAAACCCTTTCTTCTTCCCAGGCTTGTTTATTTCTGACTGTCATTTTCTTGGTGAGATCATCAAGGTCATTTTATGTCATTTCCTCCTGTGCTGCCATGTGTTGGGGTTTTTAGTTGGTTTATTTTTTTTCTTTGGTTTGGTTTGGTTTGGTTTGGTTTGGTTTGGTTTGGTTTGGTTTGGTTTTTTTATAAAAGGCTAAAGAGCCCCTTTTCACCACTGCATGTTTTTTCTTGATATGCAAAGTAATGGCATTCAAACCCAAAACTGTGGAACTGACTGAGTTTAGACTTCCATTTCCAAAGCACAAAGATGGAATGTGTGGAAAAGTTAAAATGTGGCTGCAGACCCAACCTGTAACTACCCTTGACATACTTGTGATACTCATGCTAGTGTAGCTCCTGTGCAGGTGGCTGTCATTGCTCTAAAGGCATGCAGTCCACTTCTGTTCTCTGGAGGTTCACAGGTCCTGTTTTGCAGAGCTGCTCCTTGGAATGTAAATGCTGCCTGGAGTTATTTCATCCCTGGTGCAGGACTTTGCTGAATTTCAAGAGTTTCCTATCAGCCTGTTCCTCCAGCATTTGAGGAATCCCTCCACTGTAACAGCAACTTCCCGAGTCTGGTGGTCTCCATGAACTCGAATTTGCTTGGTACTAATGACCCATAAAAGAACAGTTGCACTGTTTCAAGGAATGCTTACTTTTTTAATAAGGAGCCAAACTCAAAAATCTGGTAACCTGTCTCTTTGTGCCAAATGTACATGGAATTCCAGAAAGTTCAATACAAAAATTCCTGGCAGGCATTTTTTTCTTGCTTCTTCACAGAATATTTTGTTTCATTTATCTAACAATATGATTCTGCCAGAGTTCATGTTTATTCTTTGTTCTCCCATTGAGAAATGAGTCCAGGTACCCTGAGATGCAGTCCAGTACCTAAAACCACATGGTTAATTTACTCTGAGATCATTTACAGATGATTTGTTTAGAGGAAGCCTTAGCAGTCTAAGTTAATATAGCAGAAAGTTCATTCGCATGTGCTCCACAGTGTCCCTTGTGGCTACTGTGAGTTAGTTCATGTCTCAAAAGTGCCACTTTTTGCTCCCGGGAAGAATTTTCCAGGCTCCTCTCAAATGCCTTTTAAAAAGGCTTGTCAAAAGCAGTGCAGAGAAAATTACTGTTACAGAACCACTGCCTGCTTTCTCTGTTATTAAACTCTTCCCATGTCTGCCTGCCTGGAAGCAGCTACAAGAGCTGCAAAGATGAGTCCAACACGCAGTGGAGTAGCACTGCTCAGCTAGTGGGACACTGTGACGGCTCTGACCTCTGGGTGACTTGCTAACTCTACATCCAGTGGAAGCTCAAAACAATTAGAGCCTGTCCAGCTACACCCACGTTTGTTTCCTGCTGTCATACTTCAAGGAAGTCTGCTCTGTGTGGGACAGGGGTATGGAAAATGTTCTACAGCAGCCAAACAGTAGCTGCTGAAAACGGCACAACTATTGGTGTTAATGCCCATCATTTTCATGTGTGAGCCATACATGCAAAACTCTGTGAAATAAAATAGTTACTAAACATAATTAGCTGAGACATGTTGGAGTGTGGTGCTTCACTGTAATTTAGGTTTATATTCACTTAGCCTAGCATTCTTGGAGAAAGAAGTGATTTGACAACCTTCAAATCGCCACTTTGTGGCAATGAGTTACAAACTCAAAGTCCTATGGTGAATAATTTCTTATAAGACAAATTTCAAAAGTATCATTTTAGTAAAGGCAGGATTGCTTTTCTGTGAATCTCAACATCTCTCGTTTCTAGCTTGGTAGGTAGTGTGTGGCTTTTTGACAGCAACTTTCTTGAATAGCCTGTCAGCTCATATGCAGTACAGAAATTCTCAGATGAAAAACTGAGATCTGTGGAGAGGAGGGCTCTTCATCCTCTCATGTCTTGGAAACAAGGCTTGGGGAAAAAAAAAAGGTGCTTTTTACTTGTATATGCAGTGATACTTATGTAACAGGTGACAACATTGATCTTGGTTACTTCAGTAAAATAATGTTTGTACTAGTGAAGTCCTCAAGACCTGGTTCAAATATGCTGGTAATGGTTAACCCTTAAAAGGAAATAATTTATGGTTTAAACATTAAGATTAAGTTCTTAACATAAGCTGCTATGGTCAGGTTTTCAAAGCACAGAAGATAATGGAATACAGCAATGCAGGAATCTTGCTCATTTGCTTCAAGTACCTGTTTCTACAACAGTGCTCATTGTGTGTGCTCTTTTAGAATATAAATCTCTAGTTGTGTAATTATATATTTAATGGGGGAGAAGGAGTGACAGGTTTTGTTCCTTTGAGATAGCACAAAAAAAAATGTTTTGCCCCTGAATGGGGCTGTCTTAATGCTGTGAGGTCAGGAAGCCATTAGATGTCCATGGTGGTATGGAAGTAGGACTTCTGTAATGGAAGAAGATGAAATCAGCCTAAGAAATTTTCATGGATTTGATAATCATTAATATGTACAATGAATTTTGCTCTTGTAAACTATACTAAAAGCTGAAGTGATGCATAGGGTAGGAAAGGTGATGGAAATGCTTTTTGATAGTGGTTGATATTTTTGGAAAAGGTCATTTGAGTTTCATAATGTGATACTTTGGACACTCTTGGATAGAAGTTACTCTAGAACTTGTATTAAATCACTGAGCATGATCTGTGTATGAGAATTTTAAGACAAATGCTGATGCCTTGTAAGTGTATCTATCACAAAACAAAATTGTGAATTAGCTGAAATGAAAAAGCCCAAAAATTACTTTAGATCGACTGAACAGATCTGCTTTGTGGTGCTTCTGCAAGCAAGCCCTCATATGGCAGCATTCAGAATATACATGTATGTTCTGTATCTGCTTCCTAGAGGCAGAAAGGTAAAACTTTTGTATTGTAGTAGTTCTTCTGTCCCCTTCTATTTGCTCTGTGGTAATACAACAGTATATATTGTTGTCCATTAATGTTGACAGGCCACTAGAAATTGTGATTTATAGAACATTAAGTGTAGCCATGTAGTGGTTACTTATAGGTGACTTATTAATGCGAAGTAGTAGTTTGTATTTACATAGTCTCTAAATTAAAAAAAAACAAGACAAGAAAGCCTGTATTGTGTTTGATGTCGTAAGTGGTGGAAGAAATTCCAGAGTCTGTAATGTCTGTTTACATAGAACTTCCTTGTATGAAAGAGGATTTTAGTAAATGTGAGATAATTAGGGGTTGGATCCTAAACTAGAGTAAAAGGGCGCCACTGACCTCAGTTGAACTTCACTGGTTTATAACAGCTGAGGAAATAGCAGGAAATATTTGCATTCTTCACTATTTCTAAGACTGGAAGATAGAGAAAAGAGCTGTGGCTAGAGGGCAATCAGAAAAAATTATGGATTTTTACAGAAAATGGTGCATTTTAGTTTGGAGTAGGACTCTGGTTTATTGCTAATATTATGCAAATAGGTATTTATTAACTCTGATGACTCACTTTTTGCCTTCAGTTAATTTAAGTAGTGATTTGGTATCATTTAAATGAAGCTGATACCCTACTCATGTGCAAAACTTCAGAGGTCATCAAGTTTAAGTACAGTTTCCTTGCATTTAGCAGAAAAGTAGAGGACTTGGGGGGCTGCATGCTTTTACTAAGTGCAGGGTTTCTTCTTGGAGGGATATAGCATGCAGCATTTAATTCTATATGCTTATGGAAATGAAGAGGCTTTATGCATGCATGGGCAGCTTTTGTACAAGTTCAGGTGTTTGGAAGACTTTTGCCTGGTACTCACTAGAAATGGGGTACATAAGAGCAGCCTTCTACAGCCACTGAATTGTGGTGGAGGATATGACTGAGGAATGTATTCATGTCTTTCTTGCTCTTTAACTCAGGCCATAGCTTCATCTGGTATCACTATTTCTAAAATCTACCAAACTGAAGCAAATCATCCAGTCTCTAAAAATGCTAGCGAGAGCAGGAGGATGGATTGTATTTGCCAACCAGCAAAGAGGCCATGAGAGACAATGGGATATTCAACATAAAATAAGAGTCCCAAGGACACAAGGGAACAGTTAATCATTTTTGAAAACTACAGTTCTGGTTCACTTAATATTCAGAAGAATTTGCTCTTTCAGAGTTTCTGCACTTCATAAAAATTCAGTGGTTTTGGATGGCATGGCCTTAGTTACTGATTCACTGCTGGTACGTTCGTAGGGCCTTATCTTCTACTCTAATTTCTGTTTATGCTGATGTCACTCAGCTGAAGACAGTGCAGCACGGTCCTGCACTAGAGCACAGATGTAGCTTATATCTTTCCTTAGACATCCACAAAGCCTGTGTTCACATTTGTTACCATGTCTAGTAATACAGTTTTTGATAGTTATTCTCCCAGTAAGATAGCCTGCAATTCTCAAACGAAGGTCACATTCAAGAACACAGTATTGCTAGACACTGATTGTACAGTATACTTCTTTACCACCATAATAACTTTTTGAACAATTGCAAAGTGTTTTTTTCTCCTTATTTGGTACATACTCTACTGGCTTTGATAAGATGGAATAAAGGTTTTAAAATACAAAGGCTTCACACCACAGTAAAATTTTTATGCAGCAGTGTTGTTTGCTTTTACTAATGGATCAAATTTGATGGCTGTTGTCAAAGCAGACTAAGAATGCATGTCGTGGTTTACCCCCAGGCAGCAGCCAAGCCCCACGCAGCTGCTCACTCACTCCTCCACCAGCAGGACTGGGGAGAGAATTGGAATGGTAAAAGATAAAGGCAATTTAATAGAGAAAGCAAAAGCCACACACACAAGCAAAGCAAAACAAGGCATGAATTCACTGCTTCCCATGGGCAGGCAGGTGTTCAACCATCTCCAGGAGAGCAGGGCTCCATCACACATAACAGTGACTTGGGAAGACAGTCACAGAACGACAGTGACAGAGTTGATTTTCAAAATTCTTACTGTTTTGTGGTATTAGCATTGGGTTACCACGTGATACAAAAATTTCTAGCAAGAGCGATTTTCTAGAAAGAGTACAGCTTCCATTGTAGTGGTTGTGTTGAGACCGCCAGTTTTGTAAAGTAGTAAGCACATGTGTTCTGTTGTAAGAAATAATAAAATGATTATACTGAAAAACGCTGTGACAGACACTTAGAAATGAGTTGTAAAGTACATATAAAGCAGACATCGCTTACCCAAGCAAATAATGAGTTATATCAGATTGCTGTGCTACATCAAAAAATTCTGAGTTCAAAATAATGTATCACAGGTAGAAGTAGTATAGAAGGTTTTTAAAGACAAAGTCTGAACATGAGAACATGGAGCAGCTGGTTTCAAGGAGGTATAACTTATTCTAAATAAGAGCAGAATTTATGTATTATAGCTATATAGCAGAAGGGCGTAGGAGAAAAATATGAACCTTATCTTCACTTAAATCTGGTGTTTGCCTTGTGGTTTCTTTAAGGTAACTAACACTACATTAAAATATGCTTGAAGGCAAGGCACTGTTGCTATGTCAGCACTTAAATTCAGGTGACTCACAAGGCAGAGCTAAAGAGCTGAGTGGAGTTGCATGGGAAACTGTTACTTTGATTTACAGAAATTGTTTTGAAATTACAGGAAGTATTCCAGACTTTCTAAGCAAATCAAAACCTGAATGTTAATGTCAGATTTCTGCGAGTGGAAAGACCAGATTAAGATAATTTTTTGAAATATTTAGTTTGTGTTGCTCTTCTGGGACAATTTACAGTAAACTAACTTATGTCTAAATGAAAGCTTAGACTAGCCAAAAAATCAAACATGTAATTTGAAAATAAGCAGACAAATAAAGAAAGTCAAAACAGGACTTCTTAACAGTTTTGCAACTTATGCACCATTTTCCAGAATTGCTACTCTTTTCTACAAACATTTTTCTATGTAAAAGTATTTTCCTACAAAACACTGTGTTTGCATGGTAATTACAACCTCATCAAGTTTACAAGGGAGATACACAGAGTGTTCATTACAATAATCTTATAAAGAAGTGCACATTCTTCAGCGACGGAGGGGATGCTTAAGAATGGGATTTTGAATGTGAGAGGGAAGCTTCCAAGAGGTAAAACAGAATGGGATGAAATTACAGCCAAAATACCAGAAAGCAGAGAGATGTTCACAGCCACACCTTTGAAATGAAAGGACTTTATTTAGGAGCTTCTGAACCTCTGCAATTGATAATACTTAGAGCAAGTGGAGAGGAGAAATATTATCTCGGATCACCTTCAGAAATGAGGATGGGATGCCAGTAAAGTGTGACAGTGTGGGGTTAGAGATACAGGTGAAAACTGAGTATGAAAAGCGTTGTAGTAGTCAAAGAAGGGAAGTAGAGAATTTCAGCAAGAGTGTAGAATAGAAAGAAAAAACTAGGCATGCATCAGCAATACTACACGTCATTTGTTCTTTAAAACTGTTAATTTCTCAAGAAGTAGATAATTTTTAATTATTTGAAATAGAAATCAGAACATAGTCTGTCTTGGTCAAAAATTTCTTTTCAAAGGCAAATTGATTCTTACATACATTCCTTTGTTTATGCATGGACTTTCAGAATTAACTCATTTTTTGATTGGAAGTACTCTGATACCATTTCCTTTAGATGGGAGAAAGAACATCTTACTACTTCAAATGTTACTGATCTTCAGGGGAAGTATTTACATCTCCTGGGACCAATTTAAGGTGATGGCTTTGTGGAGATATTAAAATAGCTTTTTACATTTTAAAAATTATTCCTTCTTTTAGGCTTCTGGTTTCTTGTACACTGTGTTTTGTAAGCAGCACCAGCAACTGCTGTAAGGAATGAAAAAGCAATTGTATTTTCAGTTCATTAACTTTATTAATTTGACAGCTTTTCGCAGATAGCCATTTCATGACTTCAGGAAATTTCAAGACTAGTTAGCATAAATTCTTTGTTGGAGGAGAAAGATGCGTGTTTAAAAATGCAGTGTGAGTTTAAACCTTCTTCCCTTTCATTCAGAAAGTTCAGGTGAAATAAATATCAGTAATTTGAGTCACTCTGAATTTCTTAAATCTGATTTAATATTGGTCCTTTAAATGTTGAATCCTTTAAAAAAAGGAGAAGCTTACTTCTCTACCCATCTGCCATACAGTCCTGTCTTACTGTTTCATGTGACTAATTATACATTTTTGGATCTGAATGATTGGGAAATAACAAGTTCTAAATAATACTGCTATAAGCCAGACTATTAAATATAAAAATCCTTACAAAGCAGGTACTGATGAATTCCACAGTTACCATATTTTTGTGCCTATAGCCCCATGATTTTTTAAAGATTTTAAAATTTTACCAATCTCCTATATAGGACCATGATTTGTAAGATAATTAAAATTTACCAATTGCCTCTGCAGATCTTGGCATTACTCTTCTGTCTGCAGAAAAATCTGGAAATGGTAACCTTATAGATGCTGTAGTCCATTGTGAGGATCGCTGGGCTGCTGCCCAGTAGCTTGTAAGTAATTTATGAGTGCTTAGAAACATCCAAGAAAGCTGCTGAGAAAACCAAGAACTGACAGAGCACCCTGACACTTCTTCCTGACAAAAATCTTGTGGGTTTTCATATGGCTAAGCTGTATGGAGAAGGTGACAGGCTGCCATGACACTATTGAAACATACACTGTTCCCGTCACTGTTTCGTATGATTATAGAATCCTGTTTAAAATTTTAGATTTTCATATAATGGTGAGTGAAAGTAACCAAAAGGTAACAGTCTTACCCGTGTTTCTCAGTCTGTCTAGTTTGTTGATAGTAAGATTTGTTTACAGTTAAATTTCCATTTTTCAAGCTATTTTAAATAGCTCTTCAGAGGAAAAATTACTGTAACTTGTTATGCCACTTAACAATTGGTGTAGCGTATTAATTAAAATCATAGAATGTCATTTAACTTAATGATACTTTCTTCTTCTTAACAGTCCTAAACAAAATCAGCATGCCTCCATGTTAACTTGTTCACATTCATGTGAAATACATGTGCTGGAGTTGAAGCCTGTGTCCTCGTCACATGCGTGTGGGTTGGCATACAGTGGAAATCAGTCGTGCTCTACATAGCAGGGGAATTTAATGAGCAAGTGACAGTGGCTTTTGAAATGACACACTGCTGCAGTGCACTGTATGGTAGGTGGCTGCAGTTATAAAACTATAATGAAGTGTGTGGGAACTCAGAACATCTGCTAAGGGAATGGCACTTACTGTTGCCAATTTAAAATAAATAAATAAATAAAAATGCCTAGTGCTGTAAAACTGACATTAAGATACTGGGTACACCAGGTTAAGGCGAGGACATAATTTTGATAATTATATTAAGTAATCTGGGGGGTAGTATGTGAAGGAAGATACTCTGTCATGCTGCATTATGTCATCTATCCTCTTTCTGTTATACATACCACACTTGATGAGGTTGAACAGCTGGTATTACAGCAAGGCATGTAACTGATCCATGTGTTTTCCTGAAACAGATACCATCTCATGTTCAGGCACTCCCGGAGTTATTGAGTGACACTTACCAAGCAGAACAATGAGCCCTAAATAGCACTTGTGGTGGCGTCAGAACTGGGGCTGCTGCAGGTACTAATCTGATAACCTCAGTGTAACACTGCATTTGGAACCAGTACTGAGCCCACTCAATCCTGCTGGCATCAGTGCTCCTGGGAACGTACCCTTGGCAAAATGTCATGGGTGGTTAGAAAGCAGAACAAGCTTTATATACTATCACGTATTGTTGTAATAATGAAACAAACCTGTCTTAAAACTTTAAAATATTGAATCATTTTGTTTAGAACTGCACTATTAGCCTCTGTTAACCAGCTGAAGCAGACCGATTATCTGTTTAACTATTACCATAATTTGCTGGTTTAAGACCCTGTTTCAAGTTTCTTGTCAAAAGCTAGAGGTCGTGATTCTACAATATAATGATTTTGTTTACATTAAAAATTCTGTTAAATTAAAAATTTTAATTAAAAATTAAAAACTTAGCTTAGCTAAGTTTGAGCTTACTGGGTGGAATACAGTGGCAAACTTTTAACACAGCTTTGATAGGAATGTGACTTTTCCCTCTTGTTACAAAAATTCACAAAAAAATCAGTTTGCAGGTGCTCAGTAGAGATTTGACAAAAGCAGAATCTGAAAATCTATTCCCATTGCACATGAATGGAAAATTAGAATTGAGTACTTGAATGCTTCTGAGTGCCAGGGCTAGTATAGGGAATGAGTGGGACTATTCATGTAGTTGGTATTGCAATGAATGCTAGAGCAATCTGAAAATGCGGTTTGCTATTCTTTCAGACCCACTATAGGCCAATCTTTGCAGAGGAAAAGGCTGCCTGGCTTGAAGACTGAGGGAATAAGAGCAGTAGACTGTGACAAATTGCCTTTGGCAAGGGAAGGAGGAGTTTCGTTTGGAGAATAGTGGTAACAAAACTAGGAATTAAGTGAGTTAAGAGAGATAAGACTAGCTAGGAAAGGGCCTGGGGCTGAGAGCTTAAAAGGCGGAAGTTTGTCTAATGGTTCTAGAAAAGTGATTTGGGTGTCCCTGTGGTGCCAGATGATGAGACTTCAGTATTTCCCCTTCCTTTCAGAAGGAAAGAAAATCTAGAAGGTGACATGAGAAGGAATTACCTTAGCATTGTGAAGGCTGCAGTAGGAAATGCCAACTAATGCTACTTCTACTGCTTCAGCTTGTTCCCTCTGTGTGGATGTAGTTATTGCAGTAGTTTTGTAATCACCTGTTTCTGCAAATCTGTGGCCTCCTCCAAAACACAAACTGGATCTCCTCGTGGGATATGGGAGTAGGTTTGGGTAAGGAATGGAGTCAGTAGTAGACTCTTTAGGATGCTTCTTCCATTTGCTGACACAGTTTGCTTTAGTAGTAGGGAACTAAGAGAGTGAAAACTCATCCTGGTTTGTGCCCCTCCCTCTTTGTTCCTGTGGTAGTGAGTCTTGTACATTATTGTGGAAGAGCACGGAAAGCTGTCACCTGTGGGTGGCTGGCAGGGAGATGCCAGTGCACTGCATAGGCACACGTGGCAGTGCTGTGCAGGCACCCAGTCACCTCTCTGGTGATCCCTAGCCATTGTCCCATTGCCCAAGCCTTGCACACCTCTGATGTTTTCTTTCAACGTTTCTGTGAAGACTGAACCTTTTTTGTGTGCCATCTCACAATTGTTCCAATCCCATTCTGCTTAATCTTTGTGAGTTTTAGCTTTAAATGGTTTCTGATTTGTTCTAGAATCAGTAAAGGATGTGCTCATTTGCAGAAATCTTAAATCTGCTGGTGAAGAATAAGGAGTTGAGAAGGAGAGAGAAGGATAAGCATACAATCTAAAAATAAACCAGATGTCTAGAACTTTTGAAATTCAGCTAGCAGGTACAGTTAGTTAGTATTAACACTTCTTATTTACATGAGTTAACTATGCTTCCAACTACAACAGTTGGTAATTCTTTCTTCGGCTATTTATATTAGGAAGAATTGCAGCTTTTTTTGTTGTTACTGTTGTATCGAGGCATGTTGGATTTCATGAGGTCTGAAATCAACTGACAGTACAGTGCATGTACTCGTGTTGTAAACAGTAGTAGTGGCATTATTTTGATGTCTGTTACATGGAGGAGTGAATCTGTATGAAATGAAAATTGGTGATTGTGCCCCATGGGAAAAGGCAAAATACGTTATTGGCAACACATTCAATTTCAAGCTTGCAAGGCTGATTATTCGGGTTTTCATGTGTTGTACCTAAGGAGTTTTCCTTTGCTTTGAGAGCACATAGTATTGCTGCTGTTAAATATCTTCTTTCCTGCAAACAGTAAAGTCTCTAATGGGACTACACTTATGCAAAGCAATGCTAAAATTCTTGAGAAATGGCAAAATATGCTAGGAGTTAATAAGATAAACTGCATGGTATAAGGCAGGCTTTATAGCAGGGATAGAAGTTTACAGCACCTGACTTGTTTTGAAGCCCATCTCTGATGAATCATTTAGATATTGAGGCTTTATGATACAAGTCAGCATGAAGATTGAAAGGCCTGAAGTATTTCTTGTGCATCAGAACTGAAGAAACCATATGTCTTTTCAGATCAACAGTGCATAAATCTACTCTAGCTTTTGCTTCGCAACTCCTTAATCTAAACTAAAATCTTATGATCTTTCCCCATTTCATTGCTCTTTAGTTCTTGTCACTTTGGGTTCACAGGGTAGGTGTGCAGATGTACCAACAAATCTAAATTGGAAGATGTGGCTCAAGGAAGGAGCCCATCAAGGCTTCCTCTGCCAGGAGGTCACTGAAGTAGGTGTGTCAGTAGTATTCTGTCTGCAGGGCCAGAGCAGAGCTGAACTGAAGTCAAGCCCCTGTGTGGATGTCAGGCTTTGACACTCACCCTTTTGCTGGAGAAAGTTACTTCTACTTGCTAGTGCTGAAACACCCTTTGGAATTGAATCACGCCAAGGCTGTTCAGTGAGTTCCAACTGTTTTAGTCATCAGTCCATGCAGAGCTTGGAATGAGTATAGTGGGAAAAGCTTGGGTTCAACTCTTCACCTTTTTAGACAGCAGAAATCTTCTGGTTGTTTTTGTTGTCTTCCTCCTGTGTAACAAGGCAAATTAAACTGGGTGTGGCGTGGGAGAGAATTGTGGGGCTGAGTTTATAAGGTCCACACATTTATCCACACATAGCTCCTAAGTCTTCCTTCCTGTATGAATTCACTTATATCAAATAATGCCTGAGTATATTGCCCACTTGGTTTTGGTAATGTCTATTCTCCCTGTGAGAATTCCTTATGGAACTTGTAAACCTTCAATGTTTCCAAGACCTCTGCATCTCTGTCAAACTTAGCCAAAATTGGCCGCAGGTTTTAAGTACTCAGTAGCGGTACTGAAGGTTTTCCTATACAATCCCTTCAAATTACTGTCTTAGAAAATAATAGGGATTAAAAGCTTTCACTTGGTATCTCTTAGTTTTTTAAGTTATAGGTATTCTTTCTGGTTTTATGCAAGTGTTACAAAAAGATTAAAGCAAAATGCTGCTCCTTCAGTGTGCTTAAAAGAATATATTAAGGAGTCTTATATCACCTCACACGTTGGTCTGACTCTATTAGCTATATATGACATTACCCAGTAGTTCAGTATAGCATATTTTTGTATTTAAGACAAAACAGATAGAGGGAAACAGAAATAGACTTTTCTTTCATGAATTAACACTATTCCCACTGATTCTATCAGGAGTGGTATTGATTCATGGGGGAAAAAGAAAAGTATTGGAAGGAATTCTATTTAGGTGGAAATTTGTGCTTATTTAGTCTGAAATTGATACATATTGCATACCTAATAGAAAAGAGCAAGAATGCATTGTTTGTCATACTGTATAGAAACGGAAAATTAGACAATACTTGAAGTATTCAAGTGACCAGTAATTTGCAAAGTTCTGGAATGAGTGATGAAACTAAAACTTTATGTTCCTGATAACTTTGGTAGTTACTGCAATCTAAAGAACCCAGATTTAACCCTCCAGTGATGATTTTTTAACAGGAACATAGTTCTAATGATATTTGTTTGTCTTGAGAAAGATGGAGAAATAGTTGGATATTCTGGGAATATTTGGATCTTCTTGGAAATGAAATTTTAAAATAAAATTTTAAAGAATGTTTAAAAGATTTGACAGGTGAATTCTGGGTACCATTGCTTAAAAATTGTATTTCCTAAAAGACAAATACTTCATCATGATAAAAAATACTAAGAGCATGCAGAATGCCTTTAAGGCACTCTGTCTTACAGTGGAGGTTTTGTAATTATGTCTGTGCAGACCAATCCACTGCATGTGTACTTCAGTGACATGCTCTCATACAGTAATCTGAACTAATTTCCAGACTATGGAATGAGTCCATTTGAACAAATACAATTCCTGTAAAACAACAGCAAAGGCAGAAGACAAAAGCAGGGAACAAAAATAACCACCACTAAAGGCTAGAAATTTACAATTTTGTATTATTAAAAACAGCAGTAGGTGCCTGGAGAAAAGGGTAAGAAATGTGAATTGGAGTCAGCAAGTTAATAGAATTTTTCTCCTTTTTTATTTATATTTAAGTAAAAAAAATAATGAAAAAAATCAAAAACACCACAAGCATGACTGGAATTATTAATAAAACTTTCTCTAGTGGTAGAGGAGGAGATGCAGAATGTAAGAGGAGCAGTTTGTCCTCCTCGTTCCTTTTGCAGCTGTAAAAATAACCAGTAAAATGTACAGAATGTTGTCGGCTTGGATAACTTTCTTGGTATCCTCTTATACTTGCAGTATCATTTTAGGAAAATGTTCTGCTACTGAAGTATCTGAGAAGTATTTTGAGATGACAGCAAGTACCTATTTAGAACCAAGTGCTGAAATTTTGTTCATTTTTCAATACACAGCAAGTCAAAATAAGTATCTAGTAAAAATCATGCTACAAACAGGCAAAATTTTAAGCTTCGTGTGTTTTCTCTAGAGAGAGAGACTTAGGTTGATACAAATTTAAATACAAGTCAACTTTTTCTACTGATTCTATGTGCGAGAAAAAGATTGCTGTTAGAAACCTTCAGTTTAGAAACATGGTCTTTGCTTTTCCTATCAGACGATTAGTAAATTTTCTCTGTTTCATGAAGGAACACAGGAAAGGAAGATACCAGTTTCTCTTAATCTTGCATTTATAGCATTCTCAGAAAAATTACATTAGGAAAAGTGTCTGGAAAGAAGTTCCTGTGTCATCAGATTTATTCCTCTGCCTTCAGACAGCCACATTTTTCACATACACTTGTCAAATTCAGAATCTTAAGTCTGACTACAGCGCTTCTGACAAGTGCTTCAGAATCGTTTTTGTCATGAATAGAAATTGCCTTATGATTTTCAACTTACATTTAAGATACGATATGAAATAGTTAATAGTGCATTTATTTCCTCCACTTACATCTGATGTGCTTACATTGATGTGCTTATAGAGAATGATCATAGACTCTTGTGATTGATCCTTCTGTATCTGATACTCTGAACATTTGTACATGGGAACTAGAACCATTTGTGATTTTCCAACACAAAATCTTAGCAGTACATTGAATAGCAATGTTAGTACTGTATTTGCTGAGGAAATAGGCTCAAATATCTGATCTGCTGTAAATTAGATATCAACCTAAGATAGTTTGTTTGTAATACTGCAGATGATCCAGGAAACAGAGCTTTTGTATGTAGAGGTTTCCCTGGTCACGCACATACTGCTGCGGAGTACAATGTGAGTTATCTCTTCTGTTCCAGTAGAAGTTTATGACCATGTACAAATTATTCAGCCATCCCAATTGTTTAATGACCTGATCAGTATATTTGCAGATAATGTGCATGAGTAACATGTGCAATGACACTGCACTTAGAGTGAGGATGTCTTCACAATCCTGTCAGAAAAACTTAAAATTACAGAAACTGTGGTATCACTTGTCTGCCTATGTTTGTCTCTTTGACTATCTATCTGAAAACAGTTTAAGTAGAACTGGAGTTCTAGCTCTTAAGTGTTCAGATCCTTATAGGGTGAGGCAGTGTGGTCTGGGGAAAAACAGTGTTTATGCTTGTGATTAACATAAAGCATAGAAATAGTTCTGTGGGGCTTTCATAAAGCATATGCTTAAGCAAATGCTGAGCATGTGCCTTGCTGTGTTTGATCTTAGTAAATATGTCCTGGCGTTTTGGGGACATCTTGTTGCATGTTAATAAAATTGAAACATGGGGGAACCACTTCCATTATGAGCATCATCTACCTGTGCTCCATCAAACATTTTTTCATACAAACAGTATATTTGCATGTAAGCTTTCTACCTGCTTATAGGCTCAGCAGGAGAGACTTCTTCTAGCAAGCCAGCTTCAGGACAGTTGTTTCTCTGTGCAAGTGTTGTTTTCACAATGTAAACCTTTTGGGGTTTATCAAGTGTTCATTGCATTCTCATTGCTGTAGTTGTCCTGCTAATAGTAAACATCTGAAAGAATTTATTTTAAATAGTGAGAGAAATAAAATAGCTTCACTGTACTTTCAGAACTAATGCTTCATACTTTTTTTTACCTTCCATCACTGAATGTATGAGCAGGCATATGAAGTATATTGACCTGTTGCAGAGCAGCAATGCTCTGCAGAGTCTTAATGATGTGCGTTAAAAGAATATACTGCCACATGCAAAATAGAATCCTGCCTGGTAATAAATACATGCTTGTAGATCACCTGCAATGTTTAAACTGATGGAATAAACAATCCTTGTAGTAAACTCACCCACTGATTTGGTTTCTTAACTTTGCAGATATTTTCTCAAGTAGATTACTCTCTCTAGCTCAAACTGTGAAATTGGCAAACAACATTAATGAAAGTCTGACACTCATGCAGGTCAGGAAAGCTCCTGTTCTCTCCAAATATCTGGGAACTGCTCTCTGCTTAAGAAAATGAAAATCTGTAATTTTCTGGCCAGACACACATATCTATCGTGCTGTTGATCCATCTGCACTCTATGTTGTAAATCAATTGCTCCTCTCACCAAAGGTCCTTGGAGCAGAATTCGTTACAAAGGATGGTAACTGTAAAGACTACATACTAGAATTAGGTTTAGAATTAATATAAATACTCTATCAGAAAATTACATTTTAAACCTGCTTTTTAAAATATCTTTTGTGAAATGGCAACGAATAAATAACAGGGAACTTGGAATCACAGAATGGGTAAGGTTGAAAGGGACCACATTGGGTCACCTGGTCCAACCTTACTGCTCAGGCAGGGTCATCTGAGAGCACAAGGCGTGGATTTGTGACTGGATGGTTCTCCTGCCTTATGGTTGTAGGTGCTTGAAGATCTGATCAAGAATGGAATTAAACCCCTAACAGTGAAGTCATACATCTTGATTCATGAATAAACTGAGGGTGGGGAAACCTTCCTTGACTTCTCACTAACCCTTTTTATAGCTCCATATGAATGTGGAACAGAAGGGGTGACAGAATGTTTTCCATCAGCACCCCACACTTAGAACTTGCCGGGAACAGAAGTAATCACAAGTAGATATCAGGGTCTCTTGGAGAAAATAGAGCAGATGTCAATGAGATTCCCACAAGTCTTTCCCGTAACCTCTTGCAATGCAAGGAATTTCTGAGCTAAGTTAATCGTTGTAATATTATCAAGGATATGTATTTAGTGAAACTAAATGTAGCAGTGGTAACTGCAGTTGTATGCAACCCAACAGACCCATTTTTGTGCATTAGCACAGTCATTCATTTCCTGCTGCATTAGCTCTTCCAAATGAAGCTACCTACAGAAGAATGCCGTGAAGATTAATCCTGGATTTCCCTCTGCAAAATTTAGGCCTGCTACTGTGCTTAAACTTAGTGTTCTTTTACCTCAGCATCAAAGATCAGGTGTGAGCTGAGTAGAAGACTTGACTGATGTAGGTGACTAATTTTTAAAACTCATGCATTCCAGTGGTGCTTTGTCTTCACACCATCCTTGCAGGCCTTCCTTCTGTCACAGCATTGGCTGGCTGAGAGCTGAGTATCTTAGCTGATCGTTGGGAGTGCATTTTGGCAGTCGTGTCTGATGCTTCCCGTGGAACGTTCATCTCGTCGCTGTCAGGGGCAAACCGATTCCAAAGAACCATTTTTGGGAGGAAATGAAGAAGGAACAGAAGTACAAAACAAAACCAGCCCTTTGCTCCCTGTTCCTCCCCCCACCACTTCCTTCTTGAAGCAAGGATCTCAAAGAGTGATTGAAACCATGTTGAATAAAATAATTTCAGGCATATGGCTTTTCATTTCATTGCATTTGTTTGGCTCCTACCCCAGTATCATTAAGTATTTGAATGGTGCTTTAGCTCCTTAGAACCAGAGAATTCAAAATAATTTTAGTATTAAATACAAGGCCTGCTGTTTGCATGCGTGAGATTTGGATTGCCTTATTTACATGCATATCTTTTAGGTATGCAAGACTAAGTTGTTTTTCAGCAAAATTAGATTAATGTGGAAACGTTAGTGATTTGTATGAGGTCCCTCAGTGAGTGTCAGCAATGTCGCCTGAGCTGTTTGGATAGAAATTCTTAGGAAGACAAAGCTGTAGTGCTGAAACTGAGTTTAGTCTGTTAAAACTTGAGTAAGAGTTAAGCATGCTTTGGGTAAATATATCAAAGCCACCTGCTAGAAATCATTTTGGCTCTGCAATGTTCCAAGAGTCCTCTACTTGTTGGGTCTGAAAATAAATATCATGTTGCATTTTGTAGCTTATATGTGGTACCATCAGCAATCCAGTTCGAAGCTGAAAGAAGGCTTAGAAATGGTGTCTCCTCTAGCAGTCTGAAAACGCAGTGGGAATTTGAGGCTGTAAGAATATTCTGTAGCAGTTAAAGAAATCCAAAATTTCAGTCAGAGACCATATATCCAAAAAATTTTTAAAGAAATAGAATTTGCCTTAATTTTTAAAAGATCTTTAAAAATTCTCGGGTAGTTTGCTGAAAGCTGCAGCATAAAAATAATACAGTAAAACTTTGTTCACTGCCAGTTATTTATTTCCATAGTTCTCAAGAAGTTTAACATACATCTTTTTTTGTCACAAAACTGACTGAATAACACCAGCAGAGTTCAGATAGTTTCTGAAAAACAGTAATTTTTTCAAGCAGTGGAATATCTGGCCTTGTTATGAATACAAGAGAATACAGCAATATACATGTTACCCCAGAGGTACGGTTAATTCAGGGTTCCTGTTGAGTTGAACTGGAATTCTGTTTTGATCTTTTGTTTACTTGTATTAATTAGTACCTTGAGTCTCCCATCACAAAAACGGTCCCTTATGCATACCTTCCAACTTACTCCAACATAGCCAGGCAGTTTATATTTTTAATAAATTTTTTGAAGCTGTATTACATTACAAAATCTAATTTTTCCCTTGGTTTTATCCTGGACTTGATGTGGGAACAGTGCAGTAGGAGAATGATTTTTTTTTTTTTTTCAGCCCCTCAGTATTTTGGCCTCTAGTGTGTCTGCCCATTTTCTAAAGTAAATTATAGTGGACAGTGTTTATGTAACAATACAGCTAAGACGGGCTAGTATGCAGATACCACTTTATCCCGAGATAAAGCTGTGACATAAACTGGCAGTAGGTGGAAAATAGTGTCTGCTTTGTCCTGTGATATCAGTAGGTTAAAGTTGGCTGTTAATATAGGATGTTATGAGTTTTCTGCAGTTGTAGTTTGGTTTGTTGTGTTTTACTATTTGTTCGTTTGTAAGTGCTGTATAGAGTTGGGATATCTGAATAGATTCAAACTTTGTGTGCACTTTACATTATTTTGGTGCAAATGATTATCTTTAAAAAGTGCATTGGTGTATAGTGACTTGGTTCACTACCTAATGATTCCATTAGGAGTTTTGATTAGGATTCCTGTGGGTGTCGAGACACGTCCCGATTCTTTGCATAGAAGTACATCAAGCAACATTAAGAATGTCAGTGTTGTCTGTGGAGACATATTAAATCACTGGATGAAAACAACCACATCTGCTTATAAATCATTGAAAAAAACTTGGTAACTTTGGCTGCTTAGAAAATATTTGGAGAGACCTGCTCTTTACAGGTTTTAGTTTGCACAGAGGAGTGAATAAACCTTATAAGCAGCTTTTAAAAATATTTCCACGTTCCTGTGTGGAAAAAATTTTTAGTTTATAGTTTCAAGACCAGAAGTTAATCACTAGGGTTTTTTTTTATCCCAGAGCAAATATTTACAACAGAGATACTAAACACTTGGAAATAGGGTGACTTATAATGGAAGTGAGAGCTCATCTTTAACTTTGGAAGGACAAGCAGTACCAATTTAATTAAAGCGGTGTTAAAATAGGACTGCCATTTGTATCACAGTGATTCTCCACCCCTCCAAAAAGCCCTGCTGCCATTTTGTACCACACATTCTTGTCCTGTGCAAATTAATAGATCGTTTTATTTTCCACAGGAAATCTGAAGACTTTTATAGCAAATCCTCCAGTGTCAAAATGAACACAGGTATGCTGCATCTGTGACATTTTTTTTGTGTTGTTTTGTAAGCAGAGAAGATCCCAAATTTACTAGGATTTTCATGAACAAATTGTACTTTAGTTGGTGCTGAACTCAAAATAAGCAAGATGTTTTAATAGTATGCCTGCTTATGTGCATTTGTGTTCCATATATAAAATTTACATACATGTTTTTCTATGTATGCATATATATATGGATACAGAAAACAAAAGTGCATGTTTAGCCTTCTGTGTTTAATAGTATCAGTTTTGTGTATGTGTATATTTTATGTGAAAATACATAGTATGAGTGTATAACAGTAATGGAAAAGTGTAATTAAAGCATCACATTTTCCGAAGAAAATGCACGTGCTTTAAAAATCCTTTATTTCCGTTCTATACTGTCGCTAAATTAAGGGGCACAGAAACACTGCCCTGCATTATAAGCTGCACTTGCTATCAGCTGAGGATAATCTTGAGGATATTTTGTACTTACTGTGCTTTGTATTTTCTCTCAAGTTGCTGTGACAGATGTATTGACCAAATTAAGTACTGTAGAAAGTTATCTTCGTGATCTATGACAGCATACTAATATTTGCTCCTGAACTTCTGAGGCTGATAAGACAGTGCTGCTGTTTGTGCTGGAAGAGGGATTAGGCCTCTTGAAAGCAGACTGCTGAAATCCTGGCCTCACTCAGGTGTGAATTTTCAGTTGCAGTCAGCTCTTCAGACTCCATAGGTGAACTGTCTGGTTTACAGATTAACTATGGCGCGAGGATAGACATATCCATCCTTTCCAAACCAGTGGCTTTATCACTGACTGCAGTGCTTCACCATGACATATGTGTGGGACTTGAGGACCAGAACTACCTTTGAAGTCTGAATTTCAGCAGCATGCTCTAAATCAAAGGGATTAGCTTTTCCATGGTATAGGTGCCATTATCTAGATCACTGTATTAATCCAGCTTCATGGCTTCCTGTTGACTCAGTCAACTGGAACTCAGTAGGACGATTTCTTGAACATATCTTTTAATACAAAGTTAAAATATATTAGCTCACTTGAAACCACTACATTTGTAAGTAGAATAAGCAAGAGAAATTACTTTCCTCATTTGAGTGTGTATTTTTGTTCCCCAAAGTTTTGGTTGTTCTTAATTGTTTTTCAGATGCTTACCAAGGTGGTGTATTTTTCATTTATAAAAATGCTGTTTGAAATTTGTCCCGTCCTCTCTCATTTTTAGTGAAGATGCCTTTCTTAAACATGTCAGTCTGTATAATTAAGGTAGTACTAAAATACAACTTGTTTCATAGAACTGTAATTTCAGAAGTAACTTGGCTAATCATCATACTATAATTACATTGTGCATTGCCGTCATATGAGTTAAAATCATATGACAGAGGAAATTTTATAGCTTCTACTTCAAAAATTGTGAATAAAGAGGTAAATGGCCAGTTTGTGCTACTGCAGCTCTGCGGTATGACTTTGTTCGGTGTTGTATGAAGATTTTTCACGTAAGTTAGGAATTCTCAAGAGAAAAGATACAAGATTTAAATAATCTGTGGCTGAAGGACTTCTCTTGGGGATTGGGAGTCTTCTGATCACACAGGAGCCTTGAAAACAGACCTTAAAGACCTGAACACATCTGAAATTCTCTCGAGTTACTTAAAGATATCATGATTTTAGGTTGAACTTTAATCTACTCTGCATTTGGACAGTGAAAACATTTTTTCATCTTCTGTATGCTTGATACTAATGTGCATGTTATCAGCTGCACTGAAAGAAGGTATTGACAGAAAATGTGGCAGTTCTTATCAGTTTTATTGATGTAGATTGTTTTCTGACTGTTAAAGAAAAAAAATAAAAACCTGTGAGTAGGATGTAAAAGTGGACATCTTGCACCTATCCTTGCACCTATCTAAAGCATTACTTCATTAAGAAAGAGAGTGACTCAGGTGGAAGCTCTTCTGCGTGGTGTTCTGGTCTAGCTGTTTCTTTTTCTCCTTTTTCCTTTTTTTTTTTTCGTTTTTCTTTCTGCGCTATGCTGCCTTTGAACATGAGTGCTACAGCTTTGGTTTGGGGTTGATGGGGTTTTTTTAGTTCACTGCTTTATAGCCGGAATTTATGCATGGTGCAATTGGAGGTTATCAGATACTATTGATTTGCCACTAGTTTGTTTTTAAAGTATCTGTTTCATTAATGACCCCTGCAAATAAATGCGCTCTCTAGTTTGATGCCAGTAACTGGTGGAGTGGCAAAGCTAGTGTATATAAAGCTTTAAAAGTAAAAAGTAAATCTGCTGCTTAGAGTGGGCTCCTCTAATCCAGTGTTCCCTGTGGCTGCAGACTTGGCAGTCTGTCTCAGCAAACCCTCCGGAAGATATTTTTGTCTGCAGAGAAAATGTTTTGAAGAGCTTTGGTTTGCAATACTCTACCATATATGGGAGGGATTTTTTAGCATTTGATGTTAATTCTGTACCACATGTTAGGAAGGAATATTCAGCAGCATAAGGCAATGAAACATTTTTGCAAAAGCAAAGAAATAGAGGTAAAATATAGAGGAGGTTTTCAGAAGTATCAAGGGTACTTTGGCTTATGCTTCCTTTTGGAGTTCAAATGTCATAATTTTAAAATAGTAGTCTCATAGAATGTGTGTGTGTTTTTAAACCCAGACTAAGCAATCATCAACAGAATAGTATTTGAAGCTATGTATAGGGGATTTCTTCAATAAGTCTTCAGGTATTTTACAGATTGATGAACATCAGTAACTTTGTTGCTTGATTAACTAACTTACAGAAAACATGAGCTGCCCATGAAGCTCACATCAGATTAAAACACAGGATAAATGTCCTTATTGTTCATTATACATATGTGCATGCATAGCTCATGTTGGAGGAGAGGTAATTGCATTGAAGAATAATAAATGGATAGAAGTTAATAGTTAACACTATTAACTAGATTCTTAGTGTCCATCTGTAAATGTTTTGGCTACATTTCACACAGATCATTCTTGATAAATGCATCTAATTTTAAAGTTATTAAACAGGTTAGCTGTTTGCATTAGATGAAGCACATAAAAAACAGCCAAGAGTGAAAGTATGCAGTTCTGGAAGACTGCAAATATTATCTGTTTGTTAAAATTATTAATGGAAGTCATTACATGGACTGTTCTCTTAAATTTTGTCTGGGAGACAAGAACAGAATTTCTTGGGTCTGTGCAGAGTTCCTGAATAGATAGTTAAGCCACTTTTAGATCACTGCAGTAAATTAGCTGGGATTGAGTTCCCGGCATTCTACAAAAAATTTACTTTTCAGCAGCATGAAAGAACCAAATAATAGATTTGTGTAGATTATGTGGTAAAAAGCTTGTCAGCACATCCAAAAAGGAATTCGGAGAAACAGTGGAAGGAGAGGAAGCCCAAGTAATAGCCTGCCCTGCCAGAATACTCCCAGGCCCATCATAGGAGCCATCAAATACCTGTCTGTCTCCATAAGCCTGGAAGAGCACAGGGACACAAGGGCAGGCAAGAACACAAATTAAGGAGACCCAAGGAACAAAGGGTTTCCCTCATCCAGGGCCCTCCCAGGGCTGTCACAGGACAGCCAGGCATGCAATGAGTGGCAGACTCAATGCTTGAGCCCGGTTGCTGGAAGGATCCACTCTGTCCGTGTGGGCCATTCTCCACAGTGGACCTTCAGCCAGAGAGGGGAGGGTGGTGAGGCCATTGTGCTGTGTTAGTGTGAGTGCTTGGAGCTGTGTGTCCAGCCATGTATGGATGGGGTGTGTACACGTGTCTGCTGGGCATGCATTTCCGATCTCCCTCCCGGTTGGACCTGGGGTCATAGAGAGGCAGCAGCTTTGTCTGTCTTGGACGGTTGGACCCAGCACTATATATTTGCCTCAGAAGGTCAGAGTGCAAATAAAGAGTAAGAAGCCCTGGTCTGAAGACTTCTAAACTTGAATTCACTGTGCAGACAAAGGGAAAAATGATACCATTCACAAGTACAGTGAATAGACTAATAATCAGCAAACATTATGTTTGGATGCCATTCTTCTTTTCTTTAATAAACTTCAAGAGCTTATTAAGAATTTCTTTCCCCTGGCTGCTCTCTCACACCTCTTCACACAAGGTCACCATCCTTTCATCTTTGCCCCCTTTTCTTATGCCACTGCTTTTACGGACTCTCTGAAACAGTCTTTTCAAGAAACCCACCCCTTGTTCTTAAATGGTGGTGTTTTGAATCGTCTCCATGTGGCTTTGGAGCAGGACCCAACCAGTAGCCTATTTGTCAAATACAGATACAGCTCACTTAGGGTGATGCTGTCTCTAGTGGGAGCAGCTGTTGGGGCTATGAATTTAGGGGAAAGGGTTAAAGGTGGAAACAGAATTAAGACAGGGAGAGAAAAGGAAGCTGCAGTTGCATTTTAGGCAGCTGTTTTGATTGTGAGTTATTGCCCGACTTCATGTTCTAGCATTGCCTGCAGACCTTAGCTGATTTGGGTCTCCTTTGCTTCAATGTTAAAGCAATACCTGGTAAGACAGGTTCATTCCTGAATAATTTTTCAGGTCAAAATAATTGTGAGCGTGTGTATACGTATTTGCACTCGTGTTTTTTTATATACACAAGCATTTTGTATAGATTGTTTCACATATCCTCATTTGTTTCACAAATCCTCATTTGTTCCTTAAGTAACCACTATGCAATATTAATTGCTTATAGTTTGTAAGTGAAATGAGCAGAAGATCATTAGTTCAATCTCGCTTACTGTTTCTTAATACTCCACGCTCCCCTTAATGGGAGCCTGCCCTGAACATAGATGGGAAGATGGAATCCATCATGCATAAATACGTGCTTGCCCACACACATTCATATTCTACTAGAAATTTTGCTCAACTCGATATCGTATAAATGTGAGGTTATGTCTTAATTGAATGCTAATTGGTTCTCATTATTTTGTACAGATACTGATAATTAATGCAGGTACAGACTTCTGAATATATATTTTTATATTATATATATAGGGGTAAATATTGTATGTAGTCAGTTACAATCTGTTTTATTTATCTTGTATGAAGCCAAAACACTTTGCTAGATTATGGGTCCACAAAGTATAAAACTCTGACTCAGTTCAGTTACATTAAAAACTAAACTGAAGCAGAATTTCATGAAGTTAAAATAATTAAATATTAGTAGTCAGTTTCTTGTTGCCTTCACTTTCTCTATCATGAAATTCAGGAAGGTAGCTCTTGAAAAATTACAAATAAAGTATCACTTTGTTTGAATAAGAGCTGTGACAGTATAAAAATTTTTTTTGCGTGTTAGCTTATATTAAGTGTAGTATGCTTTCAAAGTCTGCCAATATTCAGATTAGAACAGAACCTCAGTATCAACACATCATCAAATCTCGTTGGAATTACCTCTGATGTATGTTGATGGTGGGGGAAAAAGAATGGAAAATGTGATTTTAATTACCATTGCCATTCTATATTTATGTAAGCAAACTAAAACAAATGTGCAGATTTGATAGCCATTGCCTTTGTTTCACATGTAAAATGCCAATAATTAATGGCAGGTAATGTATTGCTTTCAACTACTGCTGGCTGAAATACTTTGGCCTTTTGCCTTGAGCCTTGGAATTGGCAATGAGTCTTTGGTAATTCTTACATGGAGGCAGTGGTTCTGATGTTTGCCAATGTTAACAACTACTTAATGCATATCCTACAGGACCTGTGGCCGGGGGAGTATTGGAAATACTGAAGTAGCAGGGGAATATTGGAACGAGCAAAGAAATACCAGGAGCTCACTTCTCTTGCAGACGTGGGTTAAAGATGACTCTGTGGCTCAAATTACTGCTATCATAGCAAATACTTTCTGCAAATAGGTTGCAGGTCTTCGTTAAGAATTTAATTTTATAAAACTCCCTGTCATAGCTCACAGAAATAAAAAAGGCATTTATCATGCTTGTAGTTCCTGACTTCATTGAAGCACTGAATGAAATTTCAGTAGTATCAAATATTAAAGTTAAAATAATTATTTTAGTGAAGAGCAGAAAAATATTCTAGCTAAATATAATTGGGAAGAATATTTATTAAGTTTCTTTTACAACTATGCTAGAGTTGCTACAAAGCTAAGTTGTGGGAAAGCTGTCTTCTAATAATAAGAGAGTATTTATAAAATGCAATGGCAGTTCCAGTGAGAGAGGAGTAGAATAAAGAAAGAAAGGAGTTGGGCAAGATCCAGAAGGAAGGTTTTTTTCTATACCTCATTTTTAAAAATTATTTTAGATTTCTAGTCATTCCCTCAGAATGTTATTCAGTTTCAGACCTATTTTTTTTTTTTTTAACTTACATTAGATAAAAAAGGGGAAGAGGGACAACCAGTTTGTTCCATCAAAATAAAAAAAAAATTATGCCTTCACTAGTAATTTTGTTTCTTGAGCATAAAGGATCCAAAAGACTGAACAAAGGTATTTTTTCAGCAGATCAAACATGAGCTTAGTTTATGAATGGTGTCTTTCTAATTCATACAATGAAATTATTTTACGGTGCAGATTATTAATTAATATTATTCTGGAATGCTTAATCCTTTATCTTGATTATTTGTTTGCTTTTACTAATTAGCTGTAATTAAGCAGTCTTTCAGGTAACAGAGTGTATATATTTCCCTAGTGGATTAAGTATTAAATACAGCTTTCTTCGCTTATTCTCTGTGGGGTTTATTGTTGTTTAAAGCTTGTGAAATTTTATGTATTCTGCAAATCTGCCAAACTTGCAAATTCACACATTTCTGCAGCAGTTCCCTAACTGCATGCTTATTTCCATATATGTTTGGCATATCTCACACTGTGATATGTTGCATGTGCTTGCTCCCTTTGTCTGGGGCTGCTCTCTGTATTGTTTTGTGCTTCCAGATAGCGGTGGGTGTGCTCGCAAACGTGCTGCAATGTCTGTCACATTAACAGCTGTGAAGAGAGTTCAGAGTTCTCCAAACCTGTTGGCCTCAGGTATAACCACTAACCACTGAGATACAACTTCTGAATGGCTTTTTTATAGTGTTGTGCATTCCTGCCGTATTCCTTTGCAAGGAAGAGGGTAACACTATTTTCTATTCCACTGACAGATCTATTACGTCTACAGTATTTTTTTGAAAAGTGGTCGTAATTTCTCTCTGCCTATGCTTAGTAGCCATTCATGAAAAAAACAGAAAAAACAAATTATTTCTAAATTAATTTTGCCCTTAATATGTATTTTGGGTCTCACATCCACTGTATTTTTTTACAAGATAAAAAAGCATGAAAAAGAGGTTTTGTTTATTACAAACTTTTTTTTGAAACTTGATTTAAAAACTCTTCTCAAGGAAAAGAATCTGAGTGTTGTTGTAAAATGATTGTCAGAAGCCAGATTAACTTTAAAAAATCATTTATGAAGCATGTTTACCTAAAAATATTCATAACAATAAAAACATACTAAATATTCATTAGAGAGGCAGAACTGCTTCTTATCAATACTCCTGTGCGGGTTTTGCAAAATTAATTTATTTCTAACACAAATTAGTATTGGATATTTCTTTTTCAGGGTCCGATTCTCAGTCTCCAGATTCAGGTAAATAAAACACTGTATTATTTATGTATCAGAGTAATACCATGTAAGTGGATGAATTACAGCAGTCTTCTATTTATTAGATTTCGTTACTCCATACTTCCTCATTCTTCAAGGAAAGCACAGCTAAAATTGTAATCCTAATTGTTAATGGTTAAGACCTCAAATTCAGTTCTCATTTGAAAGCAGTTATTTCCTGTAACACAGAATATGTTGTCAGAAAAATGAATTGTGTGGGAAAAAACAGACTGCTAATTTGCCACCTTCAGCTTCATCACTGTGGCACCATTTGGTGGTACTTGCTATTTCCTCTTTAGCGCCTTACTCAGGATTGCAAGTTCTGCCTACCTCACTTAGCAGCCTGCTCACATCATGTGTTATTTTTCGCAGCTTCTTACAGTACTTTGTCTTCAACATCTCCCTGTATGTTTGGCCAACGCTTTGAGGGCATTCCAGGTCTGAGGATAGAGAAAAAAATACATGGTTGGTTGGTTGGAAAATCGAGGTGTCATTCAGATTTGGCAATAAGATACGTTATTGGAACAACTAATTGTGTAACTAATTGGTTAAATTTTGTGAAACTGCCATGACCAACTAACTTTACATGAGCTGAGACGTTTTTCAAAATCCAACACAGCTGTGAAGTTCAGGAACCTAATCTGAAAGTGAAAGAACTTGAGCCTGATTTATACAGGGGCCAAAGCGCCAGCATCTCAAAAGGACTCTCAAGGTTAAAATCTGTAGTCTGTATGAAAGTTGTGGGAAGATGTCCAACTGCCCAATAACAGGACTGTTGTCAATGCTTGAATTTTCTAAATTTTAAAGATCAATATTTTGTAGAGTGGCAGCTTTAGCCATGTTCTTATAAATTCCATGGTAAAAAAGCATTATTGTCAGTTGTGTAATTTGTTTAGTAGCTGCGTTGCTATGTTGAGAGCAGTGTAGATGTACTAATCACACCAAAAAAAAAAAGGTTTCATTCTTTTTTATTTACAAAAGCTTGGCGATCTTACAATAATGGAAGTAGAGAGACACTGAATGGAGACGCCAGCAGTTCATCTCTTTCAGCAAAAGGTTTTAGGAGCGTGCGGCCAAATCTACAGGATAAAAAATCACCAACTCAGGTAAAACTGGACACACCACATTTACTGCTATGCCATTGCTGGGGGGCTTGTTCTGGGGGGATAGCATGTATAAGATGGGATACCCCTATGAAACATTGTCCTGATGTCTTCCAGATAGTGTGAATCACCTGTTCATACGGGTCACTACAGACTGGTTTACTGCATAGATAAAGCATACTCCACACAGGCCGTATGCCCCCAGGTTAATTACCAGAAATTGCTTTCAATGCGCAAGACAGACAGCTAAATAAAACTAGGTCATACACAAGTAAAAGCTTTCCAGGAGTGTTCCAGACTTCAAAGAGTATTTATTAATAGTTTACACTTGGAAAAATGCACCAGTCATCAAAATATCTGAGAATTAAAATTTATTAATTATGTGGCAGAAAATGCTTCTGCCTGTTTTGTGGAACAATGTAATTAGAGCACACTAAAAACAGAAACAAACAACAACAACAAATCAAACAAAAAAAAACCCTCCACACTTGGAAACATCTTTATCTGTCCAAAAATTATCAGCATACTAATCTTAATATTCTCTCTGTTACTATTTTAATTCTAAGGTTTAAGAGGCTCTGTGTTTTATACATGCATGCTACCTGTGAACAATTGCTTGCTATCTAAGATCATGGAGTATTTACATACCTGAATGCTTTCACAGCAATAATTCTTATTCAGTATAATAATTGTTTTTTTAAAAGAAAATGAATGATTGTGGGCTCCCTTCTGATCCTTTTTGATCCCACTTTACTCCGCGGAAATGGAACATCTGGCTTTTTAAACAGAAGCTGCACAGGAAATGGTGGTGGGAACCTTGACCAATTTAGTTGTCCATTGAATTAAGCAATGTTGAGATGAAGCCCTTTAATTTGCTAGTTCCTTTATTTAAATATAAAAGTAAAACTGAGCTATATCTCCTGCTAACATTTACCTTCTTTCTGTTTCTTCTTCAATGTTATTTTGCTGTGTGTGGATGCTTTTGGCAAATAAGGCACCTCTGCCACCTCCTAGAAAAGAAAGTTTTCGGAAAGCAAGAGTAACTAATCATGAGAACAAAATTAATCTCCGGGCAGTAACTGCTGATCCAGCTAAACACCACTCCACAGATACTGCCTGTTACACTAGCGAGACATCTGTTCAGGAGACAATGTCTTCCCAAATATCTAACACAAGTGTGTCCTATGCACAAAAAATCATTAAACCACTGACCTCAATCTCCAGTGCAGACACAAGCACAGTAGCTGGCATTAGTACTACTCTCCATCAAGGCCAAAGGCAACAGTCTCAAAAACGTAAGATATCTACCCTGAAATTAACCCGGACACGTGACCCAGCAAGTAGCATTCCTTGTAATTCACAGCAACAGCTCAAGCCTGTTGAAGAGCCAGTATTTCCACAAAGGCCTGTCTCACCTGCCTGTAACCCCGTGCCTGAGGTACACACAGCATCTCTTTCCATTCAGATAGTTCCCACCCCTGACAGTAAAGCAGAGCCTGAAATCCAAGATCATCCACCTAGTATTTCTCCAGACACTTCAAAGATGTCTTCAAAGGATTTGGGACAAAAGTCTACAGTTCTTCCTCCTTCACAGGCTGCAGAATGCCATGTGGTATATTTAATTTTTCCATCTTTTATTTTAGATCTTCATGAATCACTTAATAACCATCTGTTTAGTTAAACTTACATTACCAAAGTTAGATCTTGTGTTTTCTGGGTAAAACTACCTGTCACATGGATCAAAACAGAAATGAACAGAACCTGAAGGTTTTGGAAGGTTATTGGAAAAAAAAAAAATTATCTAGCTGAGATGGAAGGCAGACTTCTTTGTTCCTCTGTGAGCACTTTTCAGAGTGCAAATGCACCACAGGAAATTAGTGTACTCTAGGTGATGCATCTGCTTAAGTGGCTCTTCCTAGGGAGGATTGCATTAGAGGGTTATGCTGCCACAGACACTGGAAGGATCAAGTATGGATAGAAAAGGTTAGGTTGGGTTGAGGGGAGCTTAAATGCAGCTCTGCCAGTTCGCTAGGGCCACAGAAAATACATTTTGTCAGTCAGTGCTTTCTGCAAGGCTGGGCACTGCTATCTCATATGTGCAATAGAGCTTTTAAAAGAAAACAGGTTGGTAGAATCTTTGTCAACAACCTCGATATGAAGCATCACTGGGCACTGAACTTCTAATCTCTCTGTTTCCCCTAAACTTTATGCCTACTGAAATGAAAATTCTTTAACTATACTGATCTCATCTAGGAGAAGTGGGAGTATCAGACACACAGTATAGGACCCGAGGAGTCTGAGCAGGGTTTGTCGCCGTTCCGAAACTCTGAGTCAAATAAAATAAGCCTGGGTACAAGAAAGCAGCAGTGAACATACTAGGCAAAAGGAGAGCTCTGAATAGACTTTGTCCTTTCTACTCTGCTTTACCTAGCCACATTAAGATTTTTCTATTTAAAAATATGATTATTCCAGTATATCTGCCAATATACCAGCTTATCTGTGTTTGAAATGGAGGTAGAGATTGCTGTAGGTCTAGGCTGACCTGCCTCAAAGCTTTGTCTGAGTGAGAATCCCATCATGGCATATTTGTGTTCATCTAGTTCTGCTGGAATCATTGAGGCTACTCTGAAGTAAATACAGCACTGTTGACAGCCCTATTGTCAACAGTAGTAACACATCTGCTTTTCCAGACTGTGGTTCTTTCAGAGCATCACATTCAACCATGTCTCTACTGTGGAAGCCATAAGTATCTGCATTAAAAACAGGATAGCTTTAAAGTTGTAATAAGTCTGTCTCCCCCTTCAACTCCCAAGTAAAATTTTTGATCAGAAAAAAGCTCTGTGAAATTATATGGCAACAATCTCCTTTTGAATTCTCTGCATTAAAAAATAGGAGCACAGAAGGATTAATCACATTTGTCCTTCTCAAGACTAGACACTATCAAAACTATCATCTTAAGTCCTTCTTTTAGGCTGCATAAAATTTAGAACATTTTGAGAAAAATGAGTTCTTTTACCCCTTAGAAGAACCACTCTGCTACTCAGTGATTTTTATCAGGTAAAACAAGTCAGTTCAAGCAAGAGTCACAGTAAAAAATCCGTGTCAGAAACAGTAAGGAAAGCTGAGCAACAGCTTTTTCTGGTAGATAGGGTAGATATGAAGATTATAGATGACAGGCTTGCAAGTCTTTTAAATATGAGCATCAAAGGGTACTGTCAAACAGCAGAACAGGTGTAGGCATGGCGAGTACAACTTTTGCGCCTGTTATTTTTCACTTAAAAATGGTTGCTCAGCCTGTTAGAATATGATGTATTATATGTGGTCAGATAAATCAAAGTGTCTCTCAAACAGAAAGTATGATAGCTAACAAGGAGTAGGGGAAATACCTTTTTATGATCAAGAATAATACTCAAATTCTAATCAGAAGGACTAAAAATAGTTCATCTTCAAGCCACTTTTTTTTGGAATTTTAGAGGTCAAAATACATTTTGCATTTTCTTTTTAATTTAGAATCTGGTTTAGTTTCACTTCAAGCTGAAAAAAATCAGAAAAGTATCTGTGGCTTATTTGGCAATTCTGCACTTTTCTGTCTTCTCCTTGGTTGCAGCATGGGGGAAACACTATCAGAAATTTGGCAACTGGGTTGCTCTGAATAAAATGATAAAAATTTCAGTTGATCACAGAGAGCATTAAGGAATGTAGCCATCTTTTCAAGCTGTATCCCTTTATGGATCTCTTGCCTGTAAAATTCAACTGACATTTTCTTTGATATTCAAATTTGAAATAAATTCTAATGAAGGGATGTATTTGGCATCACAATTGAGTCATGGAGCCACTGGGTTTTGTAGCTCTTTGTTAAAATACTTATCTGAAACTGGAGTACAAATCAGCATGTGAGGTGGTGTAAAATTCTGCATCAGGTGAGCTCCCAAAATGAAGATGCCATGAGCTAAAATTAGAAATAAAGGCTGCAGCTATATGTTTAAAAAGATTTATTTTCTGACTCAGATCTCAGTTTAAAACCTTGAAACTGTTCTAGCTTATGCCAAATGTTGTATGATCCCTTTAGTGCTATATATCATAGTATTTGCAAAGTTCACAATTTCTCTCACATAGAAAATTAACTTTCAGTGTACTGTGCAGGATAGACTTTAATTTTTAAAATTGTTTTAGGTGTGCAAGCTCTACAGGACTTTGTATACGAGTTAAAATACTTTTGTACGTGCAGCTTGTAGGTTGTATGTCAAGCTATGTCCTCGATGGATACTCTCAGACTGTAAATTAGGCCTGCCAGCAATGTTCAAAGCTGCCACAGAAACTCTCAAAAAACAAATACGTCTAGAAAGGTGCAACTCCCCCTCTGCATCTGGGTTTATGTATGTGAAGGAGAATGAGATAAGATCAGGTAATCATCACTTCTTAAGAGGTGGTAAATGAGAAATACTGTCCATGTGGGGGTATCTGTGTCTAGCCAACATGTACAACTATACTATGTCACAAAGTATGGAAATATACAGCCCAGAGAGAGCTTGTGTGGTCCAAGTTAATGTGTCTTGCTATGTTTGTGCTCCTGTTTGCACTTAATTTCAGTGCTTATCTGTTGAAACTTTAGGAGCAAGCAGAAGTATGCTATGACTCACCAAGTGACATTTTGTAAACAATCCTACTCAGAGAAAGGTTAAACCCTGTAAAAGTATATATGAAAATAGAAGCATTGAAGTTACTCAATATTAGGAGTTTTTACATTATTACAGTCTCGAGAGATACTGCTTCTTTGTACCACGCTGCAGATACAGGAGAAATAACTGAATCTATTTCAACAGAGAAATTAGTATTTGTTAGTATGAAACCAGTGGAGGTAAATTTTCTTGTCCAAGTTTCTTATAAGAAGAAGTTATAAACCAGTGAAGAATTCTGCATCTTCAGAACTGCATCTTCAGAAATAATCACCTGATATTTTTATGTTTATTTTGTTCCTGTGTTCGTGAGTGTCCTATTGTTCTAGATACCGCTCTCTAAAACTGAGGTTGCAAAGCATTTATTCTGTTATTTGAATTCCTCAGATGAGTTGAACACTTGGTTTAGTCCTGATGTCCTGGAGGAGTAAAACACCTACAAGCAGATGTTTATGAAGGTGTTTCTTTTGACGGCCTTATAGCTGTAGAAAAGTGCATCAAAGAAAATAAACCTGGAATTAAAAAAAAAAAATTCTAAATCAATTCATCTAGTACATTTCCGGATTTTAGGTATTGACAATATGTAGAGTGATATAGAAGAAAGAGAAAACCAGTTTCAGCATTCTGGATACAGATGTGAAGCAAAGAAAATCAAGCATGTGTTTTTTATTTTAAGTTCTGCATCACTGGTATTGTTTTAGACAAGGACTGAACTCTGCCTCCTTTTACTGAGTTTAGAATAAGAGGGCTGGGTAGAAGAATGGGCACTGGAATATAATTTCCAGAATTAGCTTGAAGATTTTGAAATCAGCTTTTAACAATTAAAAATAGAGGTATTTTTACCCATTTATGTGAATGTATGGGTGTAATTTGATTGCTGACTACTAAACTCTGCTATGTATTAACACAATGAGTTTATTTACTTATCTCTGAGTCTCCTTATCTGTTCTTGACTGTTGAAGCAAGGCCAGTACTCTGGTGTCATTAGTAATCTCACACCACTCCCCACATATCTTGCATTAAAACGATATGACTGATTTTGAAACCCATACTAGAGTCACGTGTCTTCTTTATATGAATTGGATGGCAACTCTGTTCTTCAGGCCTGATGTTTTGCTCTTTGATGGAAGGGGATTTCAAGGACCCACACAGAAAGCTGCTTTCCAGACCTTAGAATCACTTCAAGACTGATGACGTTTATCTCTCTATCTCTCAAGTGTTGCTCCACAACCCAAGATAGCCACATAGCCTAGCTAGTTTTTCATCAATCTAATTGATTAAGTACTTGTTTGGCATTTAATCCTCCTGACTTCTGCTAGCATTTCTTGTGCTATATCAATAACAAACCTAATCTGAAGCATTCTGAATGGAACCAGTATTAAAAGTTTTCTGGAATGCATTCAGCCTTGTCTTTCTTGTATTTTTCACTGTGAAAAATATAAGAAAATATGACTCATATATGAGATTGCATGCACAGTGAAAAATATGGATTAGTAGTAGCCAGTTGTATGTGTTTGAGATTACCAACATTCCATGTTTTTTAAGTAGTGTAAATCAGTTTTCAAAAACAATACTGTTTTAAATTACAATTTCAGCCACTCTTTCCCAGAGAGATGGTTATATGTACGAAAGAATTCTAGAGCCAGGCAGAATGGAAGTTCTGCTCTACAAAGCCAAGAAGCTTCATGCTGGGAATCAGTACCTGGAATTGCTGCATTCCTTCCTCCTGCATTGTAGGAATGATAACTTTATATTCTTGCTAGGAATTTGGCTTGATGAAATCAGCTATTATTTGCCAAACACAATGAATTAAATTCTTTAAAATCTCAGTTTCATTAGCTCTCTGGATGCACCCTGAATATCTGTTCTTGTGTTGTCCATCCCTTCTTTTCTCAAGCATGCGAGAAATCTTCTCAGTTAAAAGCCAGAAGGTTTACTAGATTTCTCAACTCTCCAAAATTTCCTGTTATTTAACAACATAGAGATTAATTTGCACATTTCGGCTCAGTCATATTTAACTTTTCTTCTGGGGATGCTGAGAGGACCAGAACTTCAGAGCTTCTTTTTGGCTCTGCCTCATAATTTCAGTATGATCTCCTGGTTCCTATCTTCTTCTGGAGATCTTGACATGATGATCTGATGACATAGATGATGAAAATCATCATGAATGATGATTCTGTCTTCCCTTTATGTACCCATGAGGTGAAATTAGAGTCTCTTATATGTGTATGTAAATGCACACATCTTAAATCCCTGATGTATTATGCTGTATAATCATCTTAATTTCTCATGAAATTATTTTTAATAGTATTTCATTGTTCTTTTGAAGTTTCCATTGGCAAATTAGTTCTCTCTGTGAATGCTATGTCCATGTACAGTCATACACTCAGTTATTGATTATTTTGATTAAGAGGTAATCTGTTCAGATTTCTTCTATGAAAATATTAAGTTGGGGGGGTGTTCAATTGTAGGTTTGAAACATTGCTGTGAATAAGATTTGGATTTTTAGCTGTTTGACAAAGTTTCTTCACTGTTTTAACTGCAGATTTTAACAGCAGCTTTTGCCTATTTTTGTGTACCCTAGAGATCCAGTGATGCCAAAAATTTATTTTGAATCAATTGGAACAAGTAGTAGATACCTGTTCACATACTCAGGATTCTTTTCTGTAGTGCTTATTCATAGGGATGGTCCCATTGACCTCAGTAAGGTTATTTGTGTAAATTCTAGTTGATCTCAACAAGAATTATGCAACTGGAACCCCAGTGACCTCTTATAAGTAGCATAATCTGGGTTGTGTTCC
Source organism: Edolisoma coerulescens (assembly GCA_013397115.1). Taxonomy (NCBI): domain Eukaryota; kingdom Metazoa; phylum Chordata; class Aves; order Passeriformes; family Campephagidae; genus Edolisoma; species Edolisoma coerulescens. Next base: position 882,091 of record VWZW01007554.1, read on the forward strand.
AAGTCTTCCATAAGGGCTTTAGAAGATATTTTCAGATTTTGGATTAAAATGCCAAAATGGCATTTTAATCTGATGGTTTGAAATATTTTTTGAATGATTAAAGACATCTGCCTAGTCTAAGAATACGAAATAACCATATTACTGATAAGAATGCAGTATGTATGACTAAATGTTGCTTTTTAAAGTAGTTTTTACTACATATAGTATCTTACTGTCCTCTGTTTTACATAACTTTAAAATCCCAAACACTCTTTCCCAGCAGCTATTCCAGATTTCGTCAGCTTTATCAGCAGTGAAACCATTAGTGCTGAAGTGGGCAGTATTTTGAATACTTAGGAATTGATTGAAAGCTTGTGGTTAAAAAGCAGTACAGAAGGATTTGTGCAGCTGTTTAACAAATATTAGATGCCAACGTGCTTTAGTTCAAAAAGAAGTTGCAGATGCAAAAAGCCAGTTGCAGGACTAGTTTAAACTGAGTGCCCTGTGACTGATTTGAAATAACAGAACAGAAAGCTCATACATTGTGTGGCAGTTTTCACAAGCACTCTCATGAGACTGTTCCCTTCTACTTCTAAGGAACTGTGCTGAATCCAAACAACTAGCATGTCTTGTTTTCAGTATGTCCTGTTCTTGTGCTCCCAGTCTTTGTTCTCCAGATTTATAGCAGTTACCCTAACAATCTTTATGTCCTCTAATGTTGAAAAGACTTCTGTACATACACCTTATAGAGTAGGTTGACGGGGTGCTTCCAGGGTGCTTGGAAATTCTAAGATCGTCCAAATATTTTTATTAGAGAGGCAGTGGAGAAGATGTATTCAGTCACAAGAGGCAAAAAATTCCACAACCCATTACTTGCAGATCATATGAACATCCGTTAATAGTGTTTCTGTATAGCTGACAGTCCTGCCCATCTTTATATTACAGTTAATTTCAAAACCATACCTGTCCTTGACAAAAAAAAAGTGTAACGTTTACAGAGATCACACTTGCAAATAGATTTTTTTCCTTTGAAAACTAAACGGACATGACATTCTCTAGCCTCCTGTTTTTTGAAGTATGAAATAGTGTGAACCCTCTCAATGCACAATGGAGATCATTAATATATGCAGTACATTATGAATATTCATTCTCAGCACACTATGGTTTCTGGCATTGCTTCCACTAGTATTTTATGCATTCCTTTCTTGTTGTCCTACTCTAATATAGAGCGTGGTTGATTTATTTCCTAATCTTTGTGAATGTGAACTTCCTCGGGTGGCTGAAAAACTTACACTTTTGTAACTCCCCTACACCCAGCAAGAGGCAAAGGGAAAAGTTCTTTATTCATTAAGTAATCTGTTTCTTTTCTTATTTTTTTTTTTCCTCAAATCTCAGCTTGGAAACCAGAAAGTAACTGCCCCTGTGATGGAGGTAAATGCTTCACAGACACACAGACAAACAGCAACAGAAGCTTCTCCACTGCCTCTTCCTTCTCCTGTGGTACCAGTTAACAGAGCCTCTTTCTCACCAGACAGTGGCACCCATCTAGTACCATATTCTTTGCCAACGCTTGATGATTTTTTGCCTTCACGCTTTTATAAGACCCCATCCCTCTCACAGTTCTCGTATAAATGCCCCTACCTAGCTCCCGACAGTATTATCCACAGGAGCGACACAGCCTCTGTGAGCACAGACTCTGCCATGAGCGAGTGCTCCTCCCGCACAGTGAGTGAGTCCTCCACAGCCATTCTAGATGAGCTGCAGACTTGTAGCTATGATACTACTGACTGCTCTGAAACACCTTCCCCAACCTTGAGCCAGATGTCTGCTGTGTCAGATGGCACCACCTTAACCAACACTGCTGCCACTTCTCATGTAATTATGCTTCCTTTTTTCCTCCTCCATTTTGTTCGAACAGGTTGTCAAACGGGAACAGAATTCGGCCTTGTCTGTTATCCCATTACACAGACATGTATTTTGTTAGTAATTTTCCATGGTCACACTCTGAATCTGTTTTTCAACCGTTGTTTAAAAAAAAAAATCATTGACGTAGCAGATTTGGGAGTAGGAAATGATTGTTGCACATTTGTGCGGTCAGCTAAGGTGTATCAAACACTTTGCTTAAAAGAAAATAAATTCAAGAAATACCTGTTCCAAATGCATTAAAAGCAAACATTCCATAGAGTTTGAAGAGATTTGTTTCAAATATTGGTAACAATTTACAGGTTTGTGGAGTTTGTAGGCTCTGGACTACCATTTTTGATTTACACTGAGATGCAGATTTCAATAATGTAATCTGTAAATTCACAGTAAATGTTAATGCAGTTTTTTCCCCAGCCATGACGACTGACTACACAAAACTGGTTTTCTCTCCTCTAATTAATCTTTTCCTCTCCTAAGCACAGTTTCTTATAGGACTGAACTGCATAAATGACCTTGTATTATCCAAGTGTCCTGTTACTTTTCTCTTGGTTAAGTCGAGGGAAAAGCCAGGATGCAGTTAGATACTTCATACATACATTCACTTTTCTGTACCTTAGTATACTCATATATGGAGAGAAAGAAGGTATGGAATCTGGGTCAAACCCAGATCACTTCTGATTTCTTTTGAGATTATCCACACGATTAAAATGAGTCAGAACAAAGCCTTCATTTAAATTGAGCAATTCATTGCTGAATTGCAAAACAGAGGGATGTTCTGAATCCAAAGTTTTACTGGGTCACAGCAGTCTTCAAACTTTGTACAAATACTTTAGCATACCCTTACTTTCAAACCTGAACATATTCCCTATAAAATAATTTTTGTGGGTTCTTCTTGCATATGTGGTTTGAAATTGTAGAATCTTATGGAAGCTTGGAAATGGAAGTATGCATTAGATTTTTGCCTTTTCCAGAGTTCCATGACTGTCACAAATTTCAATCAGTTCTGAGTATCTTAGCCTAATTCAGTGTCTTGAGGTCAGGCATGTGTTGTGCAGCATTCTTGCAAAGAACTGCCCAGACATCCATAATGGGACCTCTCTCCCTGTCTCAGCAGAGAAAGTTAGAAAGCAGCTCCAGTCCCAGAGGGATGCCGCCTTCTGTTCTGGTTCAGAAATCCAGAGAGCTGCTCTTTCTGATGCTCAGGCAAATTACAGGAATTTTAAACCTGATACCTAGGAGGAATTTTTACAAGATCTTGATTATCTTGCTGCAGAAGTAGGTGGCTCTACTTGCGGTGGAAGACAGGTTAAGTTTACTGGAGAAAAAAAATTAATAGAGGTTCCTAGGGAAAAGAACACTGTGAAAAATGATTATTTTCCCAGTAAATTGGAAAATAGGTGCATTTTGGTTGAATAGGGGTCTTTTTCCACATTGTCTTCTTTCCCCACAAAGATTACCTAGGAAAGCAAAAAGTCTTAATTCATGAATAGCTGTCTTAAATGATTTCACTTCCTTGTAAAATCTGGGAATAAACTGTCACCTGGACCTAAAGTGTCACATTCTCAGGTTGAAATATCAGTAACTACCATGTGATTCCAAGGGAGGAAAAGGCCTTTGAAACCGTAAAACTATCTTTTATAGCTAGCCCTATAAACTGTGCAAGGTGCATCAGATAAACAAATGACATAGCCACCTTCACAGACAGAGAGAAAATCATTAGAAACTAAGAAATTATAGCTGAACTGAGATCTTCTCGAAGACCTTTAGAAGCAAACCCAAAAATGTCATACATGAACATGCCACGCACACATTTATGACCGATGTCCTTCAACTACTTGTGTGCGTCCTGTATTCATGATACTGTTTACTACTTAGTGTAAGTACCTTACTGTCTAACTGAGCTATTTGGTAACGTCCTTCTCAGGAATATCTAAATTTTTAATTGCAGAAATTCAGAGGAGTATCTTTCCAGTCTGCAAAGAACTCACACCAGTTCTGCTCAGAGAAACAAAAGCCACAGTAAATGAGTAAGAAGGTGTAAGGCTCTGCACGTAGTTGCAATCTGCCTTCCCTAGAAACAAGCTTTCCCACAAAGACAGTATGTAGGAAAAGTGAATGGGTGAACACCTGAAGTAGAGGAGAGATGGCTGGCCTCATCTTAAAACCTTATCTGAAAATATGCCTTCATACTTCTTGAAGTGCTGTCTTTGAGTTATGTAGCTTTTCTATTCTTACATCTCCCAAGCTGGTTTTTTTTTTTGGAGGAGAGGATCATGTAAGAAAAACCAACTCAGTTTTGATTCTAGAGTTTACTAAGAGAGGAGACATTTAAACACAAAACTTTCAATGGAGACATCACCACAACAGAAACTTTTCAGCTCACGTATGAAAACAGGCATCCTTAAAATTAGAAACCACTGAATGCATCTAGGAGTTCACATGGTGTCTACGTAAGACCCAGAAATTGTTTTTCTCTCTTAGCTGTGGGAGGCCAAGATGTTAAAAATTTCAAATCAATTCAGTAATCCCTGAAATACAAATGTAGACAGAAGGTCACAAATAATTTAATTTTTTATTAGTAAAAATAATATGCATTTTAATATGTTTTTATTTATGCTTTGCTGCTTCAGGTAGTCTCCTGTTTACATCTGCAGCGTGTTTTAGTTCATTTGTTATTTAAAATTGAGTTCTTCTAATTCAGATTTAAAGGACAGTTCTGCATTAAAGGAGATGTTGCAGAGAGCTTCCCTTGCTTTTCTGCTGAAATATTCACTACCCTCTTATTTCATTCAATGCTTTCTCAGTATCTCAGTTTTGATTCTTTCAATACTCCCCGTAAAAGTGATACAGCCCCGATGCAGGGATTCTAAACCTGGGGGCAGATAGTTTCCTCTTGTGAAGTACCTCTAGTGACTAAAGCCTAAATGGCTTTAGGTGCTTAATGCTTTATTGCCAGTTTGCTTAGCTCTCCCATTTTTGATTTTGTTCTGTCATTTTATGGTTGTGGGTTGTTGGTTTTTTCAATTGGTGCTATTTATTTTTATTGTGATAGATTACATATCAGCATCCCACAGTCACTCCAGCTGGCGTCCATTTTTTAAAGAAATTTTCGCTCGTTCTTTTCAGCTAGTCCTGATGAGACTTCTCCCTTCAGTCTGCACAGAAGTTCCCATCAATATCAGTAGTGCTTGAGCATGGGCACTAAGGGAGTATGATTTGTCACACAATGTTAGGAACATTTACTGCCATCTTCATTTTATATTGCCATCAGACATCTGCAAACCTTGTTTGTGCCAGCTTCATTGCCTTGACCGTGATCTTTCCGTCACCTTCCCATGACAGCGTGTGTCACAGCACACACAAGGAGAGAAGAGGGGAGGTACAAGGTATCTAAGGAACACATTCTGCTCCCTCTGTGATGAGTTTTGTGTTTCAGTGAATGCAGATGCCATTATGGCTGTGTACCTGACAACTGGTAATTGTTGCGTGGATGACAGTCTTGCATCACTCTTTCTTTGGGATAGCAGTTGGAGAGCTTTGTGTGTAGTTTAATGGGATGTTGTTTTGTCTCTCTCAGGCTCAGATCACAGTGAATGGGAATTCTGGCACTGCTGCCAGCCCAGTGAGTCACTTTCAAAGGCCTTTTTCCCCTTCTTCAGCTTACCCTCCACCAGCTTCACTCAATTCCAACATTGTTATCATGCAGCATGGCAGGATGATGGGTAAGCCTCCTACAGAATGTTTGCTTTATACATTACACAACATATTCCGATTCATGTGGCAAAGACTGCAAACAGTTGCAGAGTGCTTCACGTCCATAATGAAGGTATTGTCTATTCATCTACCTTGGGAAGTAAATGCAAAAAAATAACAGCATTTATTATTAGGTACAGTAGTGGTCCTGAAACGGAGATACTGTTACATTTTATTACCTAGGTGTGTGAGCTAACCTCTTGCCAATTTTCTGCTGGCTTTACCAAGGGAAGGACATCTGTCAAAATAACTCAACCTGTCCAGCCCCTTCAGATTTAGCCTTAAGAAACCAAGGGGCAACTTTGCACTTTGCTCCTCCCTATGACTTCCATAATTCCTCAGCAGAAATACTGTCAGCAAAGGGAGAGGCTGTGGGCTTTTAAAAACCTAAAGCCACATCAATCTAAAATTTGTTCATGTTATTTTTTAAGGCATCTTTAATTTAAAAATTAAACACAAACCAAATATTATCAGCCTTAGGCTCTTTGCCAATATAATCCTGTTTTGCCAAAAGAATGATTTCCTTGCTTCTTTTTCTACCAGTGCTGTGCATATTCAGATAAGATTATACATGCAAAATGGCTTGAATGTGGTTGCAGAGTTTACATTTTTGTTGTGCTTGCAGGGAAATTAGGTGACAGTTCTCGGTCTGAGACTTATATCTTAGACAAATGCTGCTGTCATCATAGTGATAAGTACAAAACCGTATACATGGGTTTCTCCACATGCCAGAGTTCTAGGTTTTTTGATTGCTTCCAGTTTGCTGATCTAAATGCCTATCAGTACTGGTTTGGATATACCTAAAATATGTATTTTCCCATGACTTTCACTCTTGTATGATGCTGAAGTTCTGTGTTGCACAGTAACAGCCTGATTTAATTCTCTTTGCTCATGTAAAAATCCCCCTGATGGCCTTAGTTTGAAGCCTATGAAGAATGAAGGATCAAATCCAAAATGTTTTCTAAATTTAACATCATGCATTTAGGGAAAAAGTTCCAAATATTCAGACGTTTGCCACACAGAGTTGCCCCTCACCATATATGTGTAGCACTGAATTATTTACAGGATTTCAGACTTGAGTAAACAGCTGAAAAAGCCATACCAAATCCAGCACTGCAGTGGGAGTTAGCAGAAATATTCAAATTAAAATTAGAGCTTTCAGTCACAGGAGCTCCTTTTGCAGACTCATATTACAATTCACATATTTTTCTTCAGAATAATCAGTGGATATTAATGCTACATGAAAGTCAATTGCAATTGTCACCGTCAGTGTTAGAACAGGTATTTTCACTCCCTGCATTCATTTATCCTGCAGTGGAAATGTCTCACTGTACCTGCACTTGTGAAATAGAGGCTTTGTCATAGCAGCCCACTAATTTACTGAAACCTGCTGCCTGAAGGAGTAGGGTTTCTTTTCCTGTGTACAGGAAAGAGTACGTTGTCTGCAGAAGTACAAATTTCCATGTCACATCCCAGCACCGAGGTGTTTTTTGTTAAGTAAAGTACTCTGCATTTTAGAAGGAAATGATAATAGTGATGTATTAATTTCATTCATTATAAAGGAAGATTTGTGGGGGAAAGGTAGGAATATGGCAAGTCACTACGAAACAGTAGCAGCCTGCACAGTTCACCTGAATTACTGTAGGTGGATCATCAGACTGCTCTGCAGGTGCCAGGTTACCAAAGACCATTTTTATGGATTATATGTAGAGTCACATAAACATATTAACAGACATTAAGGGAAGAATATTGTATGTCAAAATTTGTTTTTTAAAAATACTCATGCATGAAAACTTCATGTCTTCAGCGCATATCACATAAGTTTTTGTGCAAGGCTGTTTGCTGTGCTCACAGAACAGCAATTTTCTATAGTTCGCTAGACTTTGGGGGTGGAAGTTTTGAAATTATGTCACTAGCTTCCAAGGAATGGGTAGAAAAGGTGCAAGAGTTTGATTTATAAGAGAAAGGCTGCTGCATCTTTCTCAATAGATTTTGCTGTGTTTGTGATTTTTTTCTCTTTTTTGTGAGCAAGTCATTGTGAAAAAGTACTTCTGCTCTTAATTCTGAGTTTAATAGCTTGTCTGGTCCTTAATAATTCTGTTAATGTAAGATTAAGTAAGGCAGACCCCTAGTTAAGATGATATTTCTTTAAAATAATGTATATGTATGTGATTAAGATTGTCAGTCTTTGTACAGCATACTGAAATGGAGAAGTGTGTTTTAACTGCCAAGTATGATTATTGTGTCATTACACAATATTCTGTCATGTTATCTTTACAGAGTCCACAGAGACATACTCACAGCATGTTCAGAATGTTGGCAGCACCACCACCACCAGTACAATACCAATCTGTAGATCCTCAGAAGAAGAAAAAAAAATTACAGTAATTAAAGCTCCACATTATGCAGGGATTGGCCCGGTAGATGAATCTGGAATCCCCACAGCAATTAGAACGGTAGGAAATTCTGGGAAATCTGTGTATGAACTCATACAATGAACTGATTGTTGGTAATGGGTTTTTCACATTCTTCTGCTCTTATATAATTTGGAATACAGCGTGCGTAATCAGCGGCCTTGTGAATATAATATTGTGTGTTGACGAAAAGGAGAATGCTGATGGGAGCATAATTGGGCAACCTCATGTTTCTAGTTTTAATTAGAAGTAGCCAAAATTTTGTGTCTTTCTTGTGTCTCTTGTAGTTCTTGCCTTTTGGAGATGCACGGTAATTGCATTTGTTTAATTTCTAAAATAAAGTTTATGCATACTATATATGTGTGTGTGTGCACACAAATATTCTTATATACGTGTGTGTGTATATGTAAAAACCTTATGCTTCTGCATTTCTTGGGGCAGTGTTCTCATGTCATCAGGGTAGTGTAGAAATGCATAGTTTTGTTCTGATGGCAATCTAAGGGAGTAGCATTTTCGTGGCAGTGCTGTAAATAATCATTGTGCCCTCGAGTGACACGTAAACGGATAGCTGGGGAGCCCTTTCATTGTGACCAGCCCAGTTTTGATCATCTGCCGCTGGTCGCTGCTTGAGTGGTCCCAGGATGTCAAACTGAAGAGTTTTGTTTTCACTATGCTGAAGCATTCTTTCCACTCTGCTGTCAGGGCAGCCTCTTCTGGCTGCTCCAGAGAGCACAGAGGCAGCTGCACTAGGTCTGTAAAGGCAGCACTTGCTGGCCTTCCCAGCCAGAGAAGAACTGCTGTGCTGGACGGAGAAAGTGAGAAGAGTGGGAGCCAGGATGAAGGCGGCAGAGCCCTTGCAGGTGAAGTCTTAGCTAGGTGCAGGGATGTAGCAGCTGTTGGATGTATCCTCTCTGCCAATATTGACATATGGGGCTGTATTGTATAGCCAAGAACTACTTCAAGGGATTGAAAAATTAGGGGAGAAATCAGGAATTGATGGAGAAAATCAGTAGGAAAAAAATCAGGATAAGTGGTAAGATGGGGACAATTTTTATAAGAGTGGGGGAGAAACTGGCATTTCGTGCTTTATTTTTGACATAAAAAAGTAATACGATCCGAATCTCTTAAAAATGAAGAAATTTCTTTGCAACAATGCTCTAGCTTCCTGTCCTCTTTTTAAGTAAATAGTCCCTTTGCTTTATATTGGATGTAGTAATTGGTTTTGTGCTTTTTTAGTAGCAGATTGTTCTAATAGAGTGCATATCAGTTATATAAGATTGTAACATAAATTCCCCTTCAGTGTGCCTAATGAAGCTGGCAATCTGCCAAACTATATTTAACTTTCAGGTTGTATGATCTGAGTCTCTCAGATTTTCTCCTAAAAATGTAATTCTGTTTGAATTAGGACATTTTGCTCCTGGTTTTGCTCTGGGGTTTTTTATGTTTCGATTTCAAGAAACCTTATAGCCTGTAATCTTAGTCTTATAGAAATAATTCTCACAATGAGATATAAGTTAAAATTTTATGCTATGAGTAAGAGTGTGTCTGATGTGCCATTTTGCATCCTTATTTTGCTTCCTTAAGACGTAGGTGGTAGTAAAATTGTTTTCAAGATACTCATTTGAGATTACTTTATAAGTGTGCACGAATATATTTGAGCCCTGTGTACCCCAGCTGTGCAAGAACAAAGTTGGTATAGTTGTCAGCAAAGGACTCAAATATGCTGCACCTTGCAAAAGTGCTAAAACTGCATTTTCCATTAATAGTAGAAGGTAGAGTATGTCACCTGTCCTTACTCCAAGGTCAGTGAGCAATCCAAATAGGAATCTTCTCCCAGAAAGTTCAGCCTCAGTCCATCTGAAGAGAGAATTTTTCAAATTAGTTCAATTTATCATGGCACGTAAAGTTTAGAAGTTTCTTATTCTTCCATCTTTGCGAAAATGGCAGCAGTCTATCAAAAAAGCAGTAAATGAAGATTCATGGGTGATCGGTAACATACACACTGTGTTCCAAAATGCTGTGCTGCTCAAAATTAAGCTTGTCATGAAATTAAGAAATCAGGAATATCTGTGTTCCAGATTTTGAGTGCTTTTCAGGAGTAGAGAGGTTTTTGGAAGATGTGATTATCTCCTCCAAGTCTGTCTTTACTCTCAGAACATGGTTTGTCACAGCCGTTTAGCCAAGGAAAACAGAATTATTTTCTGTTCTTTCTATTCCTGCTAACCCATTCTGTCCCAGGCTTCTGAGAAGGGAAGGACTCCTATAAAGCTTTTAATTCATTCAGAACCCCCATCCCATGTCAGCACGTTCCTTCGATGCCACTTTAGCTCCTTCTAGCTCTGGGAAATGCAAGTCTGAAAATTCAGATCATTGTTAGGTTCCACCTTTGTGCCAAGCCCTGCCCCAAAGATGGTAGAACTCCAAGACACTAAAAGAGAAGTTTCTGAAAAAGAGAGTGTAAAATGCTGTTCACTCAGAAAAGCATTCAGTCAAATACAGCACCATTTACCACTGATGGGCACCTGGGAAAGGGAAAAACCAGATTCATGGAAAGCAGTAAGACTGCAGTGTTTTAGTCTGTCCAAAATGATTGCTTTATATCTAATTATCAAAATTAATCTGTAGACTGAAAAGGCCTCCACTTAGTAAGAATGAAAGAAAAATCAAGTCCCGCTAGGTTTCTTTTCCATACTTAGTGATGTAATATTTCAGCTTGAAAAAAAAAATAAACAAACCCCAAAAAACTAGAGGTCCACTGAAAGTCTCAGAATATTCTGATTTGGAAGGGACCCACAAGGATCATCAAGTCCAGCTCTTAAGTGAAAGCCCATATGGGGATCCAAGCATTATTAGCACTCTGCTCCCACCAACTGAGCTAATCTCAGGGTCATAGAGGCCTCCTTTAATTGCGTACTTCCTGATGGATGATTACAATATTGCAGTGATTATGGACTCTCCTAGGAAGCTATTGCAGTTACTTCTTATGTCCTCTACGTGCTGTTTGGCTGATTGTTTTTTCACTTATGGCGATACCACGTTCCAACATTTAATTGCATCAGCTATAATATATACAAAGGAGGATGGCATCTGAATGGCTTGGTGCATTGTGAGTGCTGCTAATTCCTCACACTACCTTGCTGTGTGGGATTAGTGAATATAAATTGAGAAAATGTATTTCAAAATTAATGTATTCTACTTCTTAGCTAATCCTATCTGGTTTATAACTTAAAGCCAAATTATTGGCTGAGGCTTGAAATGCCTAGGAGTGGTTTGAGGGGGAGATAATGAGAGAAACAAACATGTAAATGTCCAATAAGATGTTGGGAAACCTCGTCTAGTCATGTGGGAGCTTCTCCATACCTGATCTCTACGTGAGAGCTTCCTTTGACTTTGTGGAGGACCTGGCAATGCTTGACAAACAGCAGGAACATAGCAGCAGTATTTGTGCATTATTTGCAATTCGTTCAGCTACCACTGGTTGGAAGACTCTTCTTGGCTCAACACAACCAGAAAGGCAGTCGCAATATCATGGGACTGGTGCAGGTTTCTGTTGCTGTGGGAAATGAGGAGGAGCAGGGAGGTTATGCCCATCAGTGTGAATTCCTTCAGACCTCCTGGACTTGGAAAACTTTTAAGTATATATGATCCTGAGCACCAAACAGCATACTTGTTTCAAGTCCAGCTAAATTATTCTAACCAGAGTTCCAGTAGTATAGATGTTTAATACCTTTAGGGAAACAACATTAAAGTGACCCAAATCTGTTTCTGAATAACTTTTCTTGGCAGAACTCATCAGTATTGGTAAATGGGGGAAGGGACCTATCTTGAGACAAAACTGAGTCTCCTTTATCTCTATCGTGCAAGCAGATGTAGGTAAAAAGCATAACTCTCTGCTTGAATTTTTTACTTACCCAGGAGATCCCCACGTTCTTCAACTGAATGCCAGCTCTTCTTATAAACATTGTTCTAATATTACTTAGTAGCAATTTTATGAGAACTCAGTATGAGTCCTCAAAATACAGGAGCATTTCTGCCTAGTCCCTTATAGTAAGAGCTCACCATTGTAAACAAAACATTCATTATGTACAGAAACTGTAACGAGTAGTCATGGCAAAAGTGTGATTTAGTAAAGATGGCAGCGTGTGGTGAACACACTCAAAATCTGTCCAGTATTCTGTAGGGAAGAATTTGTAGATTTTTGCTTTTTGTGGTAAAGAGGAGTAAGCAGAGTGATTGCAAATTTAGTATTAGCTAGTGCAAGATAATGCACTTCAAGAGGGGTCCTTTGAATTTTCCCTGTGTACCATGAGGTTTGAAGATAGTTGGTTTTTTGGTTGCCCAGAGAAGCTGTGGATGCCCCATCCCTGGAGGTGTTCGGGGTCACACTGGATGGAGCTCTGAGCAATCTGGCCTAGTGAAAATTGTCCCTGTCCATGGAACGGATGTTAGAACTTGATGATCTTTAAGGTCCCTTTCAACCCAGGCCATTCTATGATTCCATGATTCTCTGCACTAAAACTTCTGCTTTTCAGACTACTGTGGGACAAGTAAAATTTTAGCACCTAAGAAGAGTAGTACTGAAAACATATTTGCCTTTGCGTTAATCTTTTCCTGAAAAGATCATCCTACCTTAAAGAAAATTGCAGCAAAAGATAAAATGCAGGAGGGTTAAGAGATAAAAAGAAGCACAAGCAAGTGTTGATATGAGCAGAGTTTGGGAACCTTGGGATTACTTTGTTTGCAAAAGTAAGGATAAGTATCATTAAATGAGTGGTTATTGAAAGGTATATTGTATTCACTTTCCTCAAATGAGAAAAATAAGTTAAAATTAAGTTGTCTGGAAAGGGCTTTTAAAACAGGGAAAAGGAATACTCTTTGTTTACAGTCCAGACATTAACTCTGAAATATAGTTCTTTTCTCAGTGGTATTACAAAGTTTTTCTGCATCATTTAACAATTATGTTTTGAAAGTAATTTAAGCCAGAAATTGCCAGGAGGTCAAAAGAAGCTCTTCTTACATGCTTGTAATCATAACTGCTGAGGTGTTTCTATTTTCCTGTAAAGAATCTAGCGTTCATCATTGTAAGATGTAGGGCACAATGATAAACTCTTGATCCAGCACTAATTCCTATGTTCTGAACCATTATACCCTCCCAAGATCAGAGTCCAAGACTGACTCAGTCTTCAGTGTCTTCCAAAATCTGTTACAGGAATTTCTAGATAACATGCATAAATACATTCAAAATACATGAAAATGATTGTATTAAATAGGGAATAACATATAATAGACTTTCTGTCCAGAATAAAATTAAATGTCTGATCCAGTCTGTACACATGGGTATTTTTTTTTGTCGTTAATTGTTAAAACTGTATTTTTTTAGACAGTTGACAGGCCAAAGGATTGGTACAAGACAATGTTCAAGCAAATCCATATGGTTCATAAGCCTGGTGAGTATGTTCTTGTCTTTGTCTCCTCATGCCCAGTTTGAGGGATGAGAAATTGTCTACTGTAAATCTCCTGCCATCTGTACTGCCTTTCTTTTGGAGAACCCCAGTGTTAGGACAGCATGGGCTAGTAAACCAGCTAGGCTGGTTTAAGGATCAATTTTGTGCCTGAATTTAATTGTTGTTATAGAATATCGTACTTGGTTTTGCTGAAATGGAGCTTTGATGACATTGCTAGCTTTAGAATTAATGTCCTTTGTGATTTTCACCAAGGATGTCGGGAAACTGTATAAATGGCAGTTATGCTCATTATACCTTTGGAAGGAAGGAGACTATTTATCTGAGGTAGAGCTAACATTCAGTATGGTCACACAGAATGTTAGTGGGAGAGTTAGAAATGTAGGCAGGAGAATGTTGGCTTAGAAGATCTATTTTGAAAACTAGTCACATAGTAGATATTTAGGGCTGCATTTTGTGATAGGAACAACAGCTTAACAGTCTGTAGCAGAGGAAAGCTGACAAAAGGAAGAAATTGAGCTTGAGGAAGGGAAAAGAACAGACAAAAAGTAATTTGCAATTTGGTGCCGACTTAGTAAGTACGCAATACGAGTGATATGACCAGAAGATCCCATTTTAACAATAAGATGGTGAAAACAGCCTATGGTAAGTAAAATGGGAAGACAGAGTCTTCCAAAAGCACCTATGAGATGAGAAGGAGAAATACAGTGCTTGATTGCCTACCAGTCTTCTCTTTGTATTTGCAAAAACAAAGCTCAGTTTCTGTGATGAACTGGCATGTATGGCACTACTGTAACATCTGTATTTCTTTTTGTAGATGACGACACAGACTTGTATAATACTGCATATGCATACGGTACTGGTAGGAATTATTCCCTATTCAAAATGATGCTTTTGTTAATGCCAGCAAGTAATGGTGTAGTTAACTCTTCACGCTCGCTGTTATAATGCTTGTAGAAACACTCTTTATTGTCTTGTTTGATCTCAGTTGTTCATGCCTTTTTCCCCCAAATGAAACAAGTTTAATTTTAGTTTCATTCTTACTATAGAACTTAATTGCAGCTGTGGACCTCTTACTGCAGAGGGACACACTGTAACACTGTAGTTTCTTGATTACATTGCATTTATTTTCACTAGTGGTTGCAAGTAATGCAGCCTTTCCTTATGGAAATGGAAAGGGAACTACTGTGTGAAAATGAAAATAGTAATTACTGACATGGAAAGACAAAAAGAATGTACTGAATACACCTCAAAAATATGTAGTAATAATGCCTAATAAAACTGATTGTTTTATGAACTTGTCCATTTTTGCTACAGGCATTCATGTTGCTGTTATTTAGCTGCAAGAAAAGACATACTCATCTAAGATACGTAATCATTGTGTCTTAAGAAGATATACCCATATGGTAAAATTATTTCCAAAAAAAGCAAAAATGGAAGTATGAATCGACTATGTTCGTAAAAGCCATAGTGCCTTCTGCAAAAATGCCGTTCAAAATTTTTCCGTTTCAGCATTAGGCATGCTCTCAGTAGTGTCTTTTTCTGTGCTGTTGAGAGGATTTGTTGTGGGTCAGTGATTTGACGTCTTTGTACTCTTGTGATCCTCTTCAAGATATGCTATTGCCTCATCATCACAAACTAACTAATTATTAAAACAATGAAAAAATATGTGTTTCCTGCCTCTTCTCTGCCTTCTGAACATAGAACAACTGAGCAACAGGATGAGCCTGGAGATTAATTACAGGCTGTCATTAACAGCTGTGATGGATATATACACCCATTAACTTCTCCATCAAATTAATAATGAATTTATTTGGACTGTACTGCACTTTATCTATGTGTTTGTAATTTTATGTAAAAATATATAAGAAATTCTCTAATGAGCTACATAATACACAGCAGTGTACTTTTAAATGTGCATTTACACATTTTTGTAATCTTGCAGTTTTATTGAGTTACTGTGGGTTCTTGTAGCATTCCATATTGTGTTTTTTTAAGACTTACTCTCATGCTATGACTGTTTCTGGTTTGTTTTATATTAGGTAGCTACAGTCCATCCTTCTCTGCTCAGGCGCACCCAGCTGCAAAGACACAGACGTACAGACCACTGTCCAAAAGCGCTTCTGACAGTAGCTCCGATGCCTTTAAGGTCTCGTCCCCTTTGCCACCCCATGTGCCTCCTCCAGTACCACCACATCGTATGAGGCAAAGGTCTACACCAGAAAAGTAAGTTAGCGCATTTTCCAACGGTGTTCTTGCTAAGTAGAGTATTCCAGTTGTAGAAGATAACAAAGGATAAATTAGCAGCTCTAGAATAATATGACTTCAAGGGCTTTATTCGAGGGCCGGTCAGGTGATGAGCGGTGATCCTTGCCAGGAGTCTGGGCATCGTGCATGGTGCTGTCATTTCTTCAGTGTGCTGAAGACGTGTTTATTCTTATTCATGATGCGACCAGGAGCATTAAGGATTTTTATTCTCACTAGTGGGATTGTCCTGCTTGTTGTGTTTCAGAACAGTCTGTGCTCTAGGAATTGTCTTCAACAGTTAGTCTCTGAGTAGGAAAGGCCATTTATTGTATCCAGAAGCAAAGAGAAAGGATCTAAAAGATGATGTAATTCAAAATTCAAGGGAAAGCAAAACTATACAAGAGTGTAGCAGTCAACCCACATTTCCCCAGAGCTCAGAAGTGCTTTATATCCCCATTTTTTTCAATCTTCATCTTGATAGACCGAGACAGTGTCTACAGATTAAAGAGGCATTTCAGACATCTCATGGTTTTCTATCCAAATTTTCTGCACAAAACCAGGTCCCAGTGGTTAGAGTCCAGTCTGGAAAAAGTTAGTAAGGAATAACTCAGAAAAGAAGTGCTTATCCTTTTGATAAAACCATGCAAGAGACATGCACACAAATTTTGTTGACTTCAGCGGATCTGTAGGTACTAGCTCAAGCAAAAATCTTCTTCTTTAGTGTTCACATTAATTAATATTACATGTTAATATGATACTATGCTATTATACATTTATATGTGTGTGGGTATGTATATATTATATATTAAAAGGGTAATATCTTGCCTTTCATCTGTGCCTACAAGCCCACCTCTCTTGGTTACACTGAAGCAACAAAAGATAATTTGACCTTTTTTGTCAGCTTGGACATTGTAAATATATTTATATGTAGAAATTTAGTAATATTAAACAGTTTCAGGTAATTAGGAATTTGAATAAAATATTATGAGGGAAGACCATACTAAGTGTATAAAACTAAGACACGACTATGGCTTTTTAAAAAATTTGTATGTAGTGGCAATCCAAAATATAATTCAGTAGATACACATACTGCAGAGGAAGATGAGATTGCTTGATGGTTACTGATTTTGGCTTCCCTGTGGCTGAGGGCAGATTGTCAAGAGGAAATGCTAAAGGTTAGAGTTGGGCTGCCTTGCAGAGGCCATGCAGCTTGAATTTTGCTAGAAGTGCAGATTTTTTTAGCAAGACACCAAGATGTGGAGCTGTTTAGCTTTGATCTCTAAAGTTGTGTGAGACATTGTCGTGTGCCAAATGCCTTGGTCACAGAAACTGAGGCCTGTTGCAGTTCCTTTTAAGCTTGGAAATAACTGCTCAGCACTGAATTTGGTTTAACCTCCCCTTTTAATCTCCTGCGTGATAAGACAGGCAGTGGAAATCTGTGTTCTCCAGGCCAGGGGATGCCAAACACGTTAGTTATGCTTTGCCCGCTGCTGAAAGCTATGGGTCGTCAATCTTTTCCTGCCATTGGGAGGTTCTTTTTTTAATTGCCTATAAAGCTAGAGTGTTTAAAATCTCACATAAGAGGCTTAGGTCCACATGTATCACAGTTTCATAGCTGAGAGGCAAGATATGGTTTGCATTAGCAGTTGAGCTCAAAAATATAGTCCACACAGGATAAAAGGCTGAACACTGTAAATTAGTTGAACTGACTGTGAATCAGAATTTCAGTATCATCCTTTTTTCTTCAGTGGCTTCCAGTATAATGCAACTTGATCAGAACATTTCCATTTTCCTGTTCATTCTCAAAAAAACGCAACCTTTTCTGCTCTGAAAATAATGTTTCTCCTCAGTGATAATAAACAATAAAGCCATGTAGAACGACTTCCCTTGAAATGTAGGGCATTTTATAAATAGAGGTGTCTATGTCCCAGAAATGCACTTGAAAGCATACTATAAACAAAAGCTACCCCATAGATTTTTTTAAGGCGCATGACATGTGCATTATTATGTCAGGTCACATCAAACCCAATCACACCAGAAAGACCAATAGAACTGATAAAATTTAATCAGTGTGTGCTCTTTCTTATCATAAATACAGACAATAGCTGGTAGTATTTCCCCTTCCCTTTCCTCCATCCTTTGAGTTACTAGTGGGTCATTTTATACAGAGTTAAATAAAAATATGTATGAGCTACAGTTTTCCAAGTACAATGGAGGTAGGTACTACAAGAACTGCCATGAAAAGGTAGCTCTCACTGTAACTAGCTAAGTATTCAACCAAAATATATAGGTAGGTCGTAATATGACATAGTAAATGACTGAAAAAATATAGTAGCATGGGTTACTTTTCGTTCTTTGCATAGCACTATTAAATTGAAAGCAAATTTGTAATTATAGAGAAAATGGATGCATTTCTATTCCAAATTCAACTGCCAAATTCTTATTCTGTTTATCTATTCAAGATAGAGAAACAATATATTGCTTACAAGGATATTCAGGAGCAATTCTACTACAGATCAGGATAATGACCATTACATTGTCTTTTAAAATAATTCCTCATTTTTTGCCTCAGAAGACTTTATAACTTTTTCAATATGGCCTTTTCATCATCTTATGTGATGACAAAACTATCTACCACTTGCCTGTATTAGTAGAGTGCACAAAACATGTATAGTTACTTGCAGTGGTTTGCAATGCCATGGTACTTTGACATGGTATGCCAGGGAAGTTTTTAAACTGGTCTACTAGTTAAAATAAAAATATGAGTGATAACAGGCTGGACATCTCTAGTATTTTTCCTGCCGTACTGAGTATACCTGCCATAAATAGGTTAAGAAGATACAGTAAAACACGGGGATTCCAGGCTAGATGTTCCACAGCTGAGATCTGGAAAGAGTGACCGTTCTGAACGTCATTTGGCTTTGCGGGTTTCTGTTGTACAGAGCTGTAAAGCACATGGTGATGACAGTAAATTAGTTCATTTGCTTGTGTTTGTTGTTTAGGAACGAGTGGGATCCTCCTGACAGAAAGGTAGATACTCGCAAGTTCCGTTCTGAACCAAGAAGTATTTTTGAATATGAGCCGGGAAAGTCATCGATCCTTGAACACGAAAGACCGGTAAGACACATAAATGAAATGGGTAATACAGTAAGAGATTTGGTAAGAGGTTGTCTTTTTATTATTTACTACTAATAATAACCACTTAGAGGAATATTGAAGATCCTTTTTCAAATACAATTTTGCAGCAATTTGTCTTCGCTCTTACCTGATGGCTGCATTGAAAATGGGTTTGGCTTTTTTGCTAAACTTCCATCTTCCAGTGTTTCCAAGAAATCACCACCGTGTAAACCTCATGGATGATAGGCAGAACAGATGGAAACTGCTTTTTCTAATCAGTGTGCATCTCCAGCACTTATTTTCAGTAATTTTAACAGCACATAAGATATCTGATTAATTAATGTGTAAAAATAAAATATTCGCATTTTCAGGATGTGCTGAATTGTATACCTTAAGGAGATTTTGGTCAAATACTGGCCAAGGTTGCCCAGACAGGACTCACCCGAACACAGCCCTGAGCAACCTGCTATGATTAGACCTGCCTTTAGCAGGAGTTTGGGCTAGATGACCTCTGGGGGTCTTTTCCGGCCTCAAATACTCTGTGATTACAGAGTGTACATTAACATGTAATTAGAGGTCTTTATTCCAGCTTTCTGAATAATGATTGCAATTGTGGAATAAAGCTATGGTTAATGCTTGCAGAATGACAATTAACACAAGTTTTCATTTGCTGAAAGACACATTCACCCAGCCCTTCTAATATAGCTTTGTGCTTTCTTAACACTTTCTTATTTTAGGAAAGCTGTTTTGTATCAATGGCAATATTTTCTTTTCTTGGTCTTTTACTTTGAGGTTGAAATGTTTGAGGGAGTCCAGTTTTGAAGAAGAGGTTTACGAAATCGGTACTGGATTGTTATTTGCTTCTGTATTACATGCTTGTTCACAGAATTTATTTCACAATTTAAAGCAAATTAAGGAAGTAATTGAATTTCAGAATATGCAGTATATCAGCAGTGTGAAACACCTGAATCAAGCACCTTTTCCTTTGTTTTTGTGGTCTTTGCAGGAATCCAGTTTTTGTTAGCTAGAAAATACCAAGCTCTTTTTCTGTGAAATTGAGTTCTTTCAGTGCTGATGTGTTTTTCAAAGGGGAAATTGGCATTTCTTTAGGAACTGGTAATGAATCAATATAATTAGTATCTGAGTGCAGATGAGCTTAACAAATAGATTTATTTAAAAGGCAGTGTCATTTGTTCTGAGGACTTTTTGAGTGCCATGGCTGCATTATAAACACTGAGGTAATTTTCCAGCCTTCCCAATGCCAAAGAGTAATAGCAGATTCAAGTTAAAAATAAGAAAATTACACTGATTTCAGTGTATTCCAAGAATGGCCTCACTTTTCTAATAAATTACATTTTCTGCTAATGTAATGTGAACAAAAATAATTCATGCAAGAATTGCAGTGCTAATGAATATAATCAGAGCTACATTTTTTCAATTCTAGCAAACTAATGAAATAACAAAAAAGCGAGGTTTGCTGACTGTTCCTGAATTCTTTTTTCCACTTGCTTATGCATTTTACTTTTGCTAATCTAAATCAAGAGATGGAATTTTGAGCTTTGTTTCGTCCTTAACATATTTTCATGCAGAAAAGCATTAGTCATGTTGTACCTACTAAGCAGTATCCATCAAGGGTAAGGTCATACTTTATCATCTGAAGCTTAGACTAAAAGTTTAGGCTTAGCTGATGTACATACAAGGAAGCATCTCTTTGTGTAAGAAATATTTAAAGCTGAGAAAAGAATATTCACATACAGAATTGCGAGATTTTTTTGTTTATGTATGATTCAGAGCTGTAAAAGATTGGAAATTAATATAAGATGAAAGTTGTGCTGACACTAGTGTAACATAGTTGAAAAAAATAGGGAGCTATCACAGTTTTATCAATCTGGAATTTGTACTGTTGATTGGGGTGCTATTTAGCTTTATGTACTTAATACATTGCAGTGTCTGCAATTCAACAAAATATTCCTCTTTTTCTCCAATGTCATCCCAACCATAGACTTGTTTCCTAAAATAGATGTTTACTTTCCATTATTAAGTAAATGGGCGATGTAACAACTTAATCTTACTCATCTGTAAATGAAATTAGGTTTTATTATTTACTAGTTTCTACCTTGTATATGAGAAGCAATTCCTTCATACATGTACATATATCTATTTCTGCAGTAGAGTATGTAAGGAAAAATCTCAAGTGTTACTGTAAGAAAGACCTCATAAAATTGGTACAAGCAATGCCTCTATTTTCATTAGTTGTTTTAGTCTAAGCATAAAAGTAGAAATCTACTAGTCAAATAAAACTGTGAGGTTATAGTTCTAGATTTTTTAATCTCTGTTCAACATACAAATTTTCTACTGAGTTTATATACAAGGAATTCATGATTAGAATAAATTTTTTTAAATTACTGTTTTGTCAAATACCAGAAATAGACTGGGCTTGCTCCATGATGTACATCTGTTGTTTTTCATTTGGTTTGGTTTTTACTGGAGTGAAAAATTTGAAATTTTCTTCAGAACATGCACATTTGGTTGCTTTTGACATCTCAAGCTGGTTATCAGAATATTCTGCTTGATATGCTTAATATGTCATTTAAAAAAGTATTTCTTCTCATAAAGAAATAGAGAGACTGAGTCCATCTGGTAGGAGACTTGGAGCTACCACAGCTATTTAAAAGTGGTCCAAAAGAAAAAAAAAAAAAGGAAAAGCAAAACCAAATGCTTTAGAGGTAATAAAATGCCAAACCCAAATTTACAACAGGCATCTCAGCCCCCTGTTCCAGACAGGCTTCAGTGTGGTGTCTGAACTTGCAAATGCGAAATATTGAAATATTGGTCTACATGTGAAAACCATTTAAATTGTGAGTTTAGATGCACAGTTTTGATTATTACCTGTGAATTTCTATTTGTGTATCAAACCAAGAACAGGCAAAGCTACATGTAATACTACAGATGTAATTTTTTTCATTGTCCCTGTTCTATACTTGAGTGTGCTGATGCAGTGTTGTGTTGACCATCTGTTGCAAAAGGCAAAAGGAGTGAAGTTACTTAGTGGTCTTTAGTAGTGTATTTTCAACGAATAATCAAAATATCACTAAATTACTAGATGAAGGACAGATGGTAGGAACATTACTTGGCTGACAAGTCATAAAAAGGGATTTTCCTTTATTGCTTTTACTTTCTATTCCAGTAGTTTGGGAGATACTTTGTGAGACTTAGGCAAGTGCGGCTTTTAAGTCAAAATGATTCATTCATTTTAAGTCTCTTAGAAGGGGAGGTAATAGAAAAAGGTCTGTCAGCAAAACTGAATCCAAAACCCAAGCCAAATCAATTGCCTGTGTATTGATCTTGGTAGAACAGGGAATGCAGTCCTCTCCATAACTGCCAGGCAGCAGGGAATTCGCTGAATTTAGTGCTCAGTTTCCTTTTGTTTGCTGCCCTCTGCGGTTGAAGCTGTAAATTAAAGTGGGACTTGTCTGCGTGGAGTTGGCTTTACATACCTTGTAACAGTCTCATTTTATTTGCAACTGCTATGCAAGAACTGAAAACTCAGAAACTAGATAAAATACACTATATCTAGCTTGTTCTTTACCAGCAGAAATAGGAGGGTTTTTACACTTCCAGCTAATTGCAAGAATATTTGAAGTTGAAAAGGGAGGCAACTCCCATTCTCATTTTTATCTCCTTGGCTGGCTGGGGGAGAGCCCAAACTGATCTTGCCTCCCTGCAAGGAGGGACATGGGTCCATCACTGAGTAGGTGTGGGGCTGCTGCCCTTCAGGGCGCCTTGAGGCTCACAAGGCTGGCGCTTGCTGCCCAAGCAAGCAATGTCAGTAGGCCAGGATTTCTAGTGCCAAAAGGTCCACAATTCCAACCCTATATACATTTCAAGTGATTTATTTATTTATTTTATGTAAATACACCCATTTGTTGATATGAACATTTCTGTGAAAATTAATTTTTTGGTAGAATATAAAGGTAAAAACTTGCAATAATTCAACATACCGTAACTTAGTTTGGAGAAAGGATGGAAAAGAATTGTTCAGTAATGTCTTCTCAGATTATCCAGATATAAATTGCGGAATTTTTTTTAAGGTAAGCAAAAAACCTCTGAATATGGCAAGCATTCTCTGTAATAGGAACCAAGTTGATACACAGCAGAGTTATCTTCTGCACTGTGAATCTGTCATTTTTTGCCCTCATGCCTTCATATCTCTGTAGAAGAGAATCCTGTGGGTTTTTTAAAATTAGTCATAAGTCTCTATTAAATCCACACGTTTTTTAGTAGTCAGTTCATGAAACTAATTTCAGTGGTGTTTCTCTACTAAAGACTTGGGTGTCTATAGTTGAGTTCAAGCACTTGTCCTTAGTACTGCTGAGATATGACTGTGGATGGTGGAAATGTAAGGGCAAAACTCCAGAGCATCTTCACTTCCTAACCCTGCTGTGGAGCACAGCAAGTTTTTCATCAGCGATATTCACTTCCCTCTCCATTCACAGGAATACTACTTCCCTTACTTGAAAGGACACTGTGAAGATAAGTGTATAAAACAACAGTCAGGGTCCGATACTGCATGAACAGCTCAATAGATATGTGAGCACCAGGGCAGTTCTGGAGGGTTGTTGACCTTTCAACAGAGCAGTGTTGGCAGGCTGTCCCAGTAACATCAAAAGCAGCAAGAAAAGTGCTGTAAGATGTTTAATTACCTGAAATGGTCAAGAGCACAATGTTATCTCTTGCAGAAAGCAGAAATAGCTGTGCGTGATTGCTCCGGTGTATTGGTGAGAGTTTGACTCTGGAGGAAAAAGTGCTATGTCCTTGATCACCAGTATCGTTCTTTATGCAGGACCCTGTCTTCTTTGATGACTGCTTTCCAGGGCACACTATAATTAGTGTCTAGGTTCTGATAATTACACTTATGGAGGACCAAACTTTAAATTCAGAAATGTCTTTAACAAGAGGATTTCTCTGTTCCAGAGATCTTTAAGCCAACAGTTCACTGTAATTCTGTGCTGCGTGAAAGCCTACCTCAGATGCTACAAAGAAACTGAAGCTATTTAGAAAGTAATTAATGCAGCCAAGTTTATACAGTTGATTAGATATCCCATTGAGAGCTGTACTGTTTTGCACCGTCATGTTTTCATGCTACTTGAATAAATCTGTCAATTGTTCTTCTGTTCACTGAAGAATTTCGTTAATGCTGTCTTCAATTGCTACTTTATCCCTTGCCTGTGAGAATTTTCAGATGAAAACAATGTGTTTCACTGTCGAAAAAAATGCTTCATTATGTCAACAAGTCTATGCAAGATAAAGCATTTCACAGTACTGCTGAAGTAAATATTATGGAGTGCATAATTTTTTTGTTCCCTATGTTTTGACCGTAGGATTAAAATATACCAGTTCCTTGTCATATGCTGAAGTGGCTTTTTAATATAGTGGTGCTTGCATGATGCATATTCCTTATCTCTGCTCAGCACTTGCTTCAAGACATCAAGATTCAGAATTAACATGCTTTGTTGAGAAGACAAGAAGTGACCGAAAGCAGTGCAGATAAACTTGTGTCTTTATTGCTGATCAGATGGGCAATTTCTTGCCTGTGCTGGAGAAGACAATCATTTAAACCATCTTCCTAACAAGGAATCTTTAGCAGCATTAAGTGTAATTAACTAATTACAGTGATGTTAAAGAAAAAGTCAAAGAGCCCTCTTAGCTTTAAAAATGTAATTTTAAAACATTTAACATCTTCCAGTCCTTGGAAGAACATCAAAAAAAGCAAAGTATTAAAGCTGCCAGTCAATCACAGCTCTTGAACAAGAATATTCTCTATCTTAAATACCATCTTCATTCTTTGATTTTATTCCATTTCTTTCCCTGTATTTGTTTTATGTCTGTGTGTTTGTTGTTAAAGTGACATAGCATTTCTAGCACTTTGCTCAGTGTATGCCTTTTCCTTCCCTTTTCCTTCACAACTGCTCCAGACTGATTGCATAAACCCAGATGACATAGATTTAGAAAACGAACCCTGGTATAAATTCTTTTCAGAGCTGGAGTTTGGACGTCCGGTAAGTGAGGACAGAATATTGATATTTACACATCAGGAAAAAATATTTTTAGAATGAGGAATTTAAATTGCCAAATTCAGCAAGTATATGCCAGTAAAATTAATATAATTTTTTTTTGAGGAAGGGCAGTAAAGTCCCATGAATATAAGTATTTTTTTCAAATAGACTCTTAACTTGCTAGAGTAGTTATAGTAATAGCTTTAATAAGGAGTATGTACTAGACATACAGTAGTGTGTAAGTATTTAATGACAAATTCTATGATAAACAGGGATGTTTGCTAGTTTCCCTACATTTTTACATTTGGCTGGATTATTTTTGAACAATCTTCTAGGACAGAAAAACATGTCAGTTTTTGTTAGGGATGCTAAGTTACAAATCATGTATTTTACTAAAGGACAATATCTAAATTTAAATGTATGAGGCCATAAACAATTTCTTATGGCACGAAATATGAGATTTCTTTTGCCTTTTTTTCATCTCCTATATGCGTACACGCAGAATACTTATTTTGTACCTGAACGCAGAGATATGGGTTTGCTCTGTGTTCAAGCTGGATACCTGTTTGAACCGACAGACTTCAGTTCTGCTCCAGTTTTCACAAATAGCTACTACCCAAAAAAGGGCTCTGGCAAACAGATGCTGGTTTAGACCCGCTGCAAGCACTTAGGTTTAAAATTATAAACCTGAGGAGTTCTATCTGGTTGAAACACCTAAAACTCAGAAATATCTCCACTTTTCACCTTTGATTTCTTAAGCCCTTGCAGTTCCTCTGCAAATACCATAGGCTTAATTGTATCTAAGCACTGAAGGCTGTTGGTGTATTTTTTAAAAGGGTAAAACAGTAACATTGTCCTTGAGGCAAGACTGAGAACTAGGTTTCACTTCCTCCCTGCACAATGCCTTAACAACTAAGGTTGGAGATGCACCTGCTCTTGCTTTTGCACACTCCCTCTCTGGCTCCACAGAGCTCAGATTCTTTCCTGTACACTCTAACATCTTTAGGAAAAAGGATAGCAAATGTCTTCATCCCAGAAGAATGTCTAAGAGCATAGTTGGAATATCCAGACAGGTAGAAAACAGAAGTTAAAATCCCCTTAGAAAAAGGAGGGAAGTAAACCCAAGCATTCCCTCAGTCTTCTTAAGCATTCGCATAGCTCCCCAGGGTCCTCCCCAAGATTTTTTGAGATTAAAAAAACAAAAGCATCTGGCCACAGGTAGGAAATCTGAAGTAGACATGAGCTTGAGAGTATCAGGATTTAAAATATCCCCATTCTTTTCCTTCCCTGTTAGCTAACAGTTCTCTGGAGGTGCATCAGAATTTTAATTAGTGACATGGCAGGCTACATGAGGAACCTGAGCACTTGACACAGGGCCTTGGAGAACACCCTGGAACCAGGCACTTGAGTCCCTTTCTGTAGCTAGCCATAAGCCAAAATCAGAACTCCCTGCTGCTTCAGGGAGAGCAGAAGAGAAGGCAAATCACATGCACTCTTTTAAAACCTTAATGTTTTAATCATAGCATTTTAAAAAATTACCCATTGAATACCCACTGAAAATTAAAAAAAATAGAAGTTAAAGGTAGCTGGGTTTAATTCCTTGTGCAGTGGTCTATAATGTTATCACATTTTCATGGATTTCTTTTTATCTCCATTATCCAGCCATTGAAGCCATATTGTCATTCCTCCCTCTAGGTGGGCAGAAACAGTGCAGATAAATTCTTCTGGTGAACCATATCTCAACAATATTGTACTGATAATGATAATTTTTAAGATAAAATATATTGAAATTCCTCCAACAGAGCATAACTGTGATGCTTTACACTCTTCTGTCTCAGTACTAAAAACTGCTGATATTTATTCGACCATTCCAATTGTAAATTTTACCACCTAAAGTTACTAACATTTTATTAAGATATTTTAAAAATAACAAATTTATCCTTCCATTCTACCCATGTGTGTCACTCTTTGTATCTGACGCTGTCAACACTTAATTTCTAACTGTGTCACCTTTTCCACATGTTTCATTCCTTGCTGCCATTGATTCTACTCCATTTCATCTCTACACTTCTGCTTTTATGATGCAGCCACCTAAAAAGCTTTTGGACTATGTTCAAGAGAGTTCTTCTGGTGTTTCCAATGAGGTAAATGAATTGTTCTTTTTCAGATGATTCTCTTGGGAAGAAGGGTTGGAATGCTCACCATTTATGTCTTAAGTTTGTTAAAATTTAGTGGTTTCCTTCTGATAGCTATGAGACATTTCTAATTCACAATCATTGTATCTTTGTCTTCATATCTTTCCAGATCACTAGTGCATTTGGATGTTGATCTTTTTATCCTAGGAACTGTGAGTCCTTATCCCCAAAACTTCTCAGAGATTAACACCCAGAATTACGCAACCGTCCATACGTCTCTAACTCTTTGACAAATTCCCACTTTTCAGAGTTGGGCAAGTGCATTGCGCAATTAATCCATCAGCACAGTATATTTTTCTTATTAAAGTATCTGACTGCAAATTCTATGTGTCAAGTGAAAGCCTTTGTGGCTAAGCTGTCATTTCTCCAATTAAGTATTTATGACTAAGGTTGCTCATCAGGTAAAACAGCAATTAACAGTACTGTTGTAATTTATAACTCAGGATTGACAGTTGCTGTTAGTACTCCAAATAAAATTCATCAAGATCAGGTAGTGGGCTGTCATTGCCCTACTCTGAGTGGGAGAGATTCAGGCTTTCATTCCTTCTCCACTCCCTCCCCATTTTTACAGCATTAGGGCAAAAGTCAGTGAATCCTCTACTGGCAACTTTGCTTCATATGGTGGCTTAACTTCATTCATATTTGTGATTCACTCTCATCTTCCCTAGTTTCTTCAAAAGTTAAACTCAAATTGTGGTCTTAAATTGTTAATTGTTTGCAATTTACTGTGGTTTGGTTTTAAGCTTTCTATGTATCTAGAAAAACCTTATAGTTGTGAAATTTGGGCCCAGTTCTCTGAAAGAAAAAGCTTCTAGGCCTTTTCTAATTCCTGCTGGTTTTCAATACATTGAGGAAGACAATTTAAAACCCCTAAAATGACTTTGAAATATTCCCATGATCAGTAGGTCTTGGTAAAATGGCTATTAAGCAATTCTGGTTTTCTCTTCGATTAATTTACATAAACTCCTGTCTTTAATTTTGAAATTTTAATGATCTTTGAATGTGATAAATCACTTTCAAAAACTACAGCAAGTTAATATTTCTCCGGAGGGGGAGACTATTCAAAATAACTTCATAAAGTATTATAACCATCATGCAAACAAGCCTATTTGTTATTTACCTTTTACTTTTGCCTACTTTCCCTAGCTTCCTTTTCAGTCATCATTAAAGCCTTGATGCATGAAAACAGCTAAAATACAGGCTTAATTTTAAATATATGTCTCATTTTTTTAGTAAAACCAAATCAAAGTATTCCAAAAAGTCTTTATTTGGTAGTTTGGAGTTGTCATCTCCAATATTTAATTACTTTTTTCAAGTGGCCTTTATTCATGTAGAGCAGTGTTGAATATTCTGGAAGATGACTAATTATCTTTGGAGATGGGGGAGTAGGAGAGATCTGTTCAGTTGCGCCATCTAAAAGTGAGTCAGTGCCCAAGACCTGACAGGATAGCTGCGAACAGTAAAAGAAGGAGTGAAAAATAACCACATGCAGTGTTTACTTTCACCTTTCCTCTATATGTCACATCAATGAAGCTCTGCCTCTGGAGAGAAGGTATAAACTCCACACATTCTATAAACAGTAACATATGCCTGTGGTAAAAATTAGTGTTGTAGAATGGGCAACATACAGGATCTGTCATATAGAAAAAACCTCAAAGCCAGCATCAAATAAAGGATAAAAGGGCAAGCTACATTCAAGGTGATAAGAGAATCTTAAAGGATGAAAAGCAAAAGCCATATAGTAACCCAGCAGTCAATTTTGGCATGATACACACTTCTAGCCATCTTAGGCTGATCACTAACACACTGTGTATGGCCTGGGGAATGCTGTGGATAAGGAAGTTCCCTCTGGCGTGGTTTCCATTGTGTGATTTACCCATAGCCTTCCATAGGAGACCGTGGGGATCTGCTCCACCCTTGGGAGTGGCATCATGGTCTGTACAGCCATGGAGTCCCTACAAGTGGTGGGAAGCAATCACTGCCTCAGGGCCATTGGGCCACTGTCACATCACAGGTGGTCGTGGTGGAAGTGTGTTGGCATCTGCACAGAAGAATCCACAGTAACAGTTTATCTGCAGTGTTTGTACCACCTCGTGCAGCAGTTCTAAGAGATCACCTGTGGTCCCAAGTTTCCTTCCTCTGCTGGTTCCAGACCGTGGCAGTGACTGGTCAAGAGGAGGAGTGTGGTTGTGGTCAGTTTTGAAATGAGACTCGGATGTTTTGCAGGACAGGCTGAATGTGTGTTTTATGGGTAGTGTAGGGAAGCACACAGACCTGAGAACTTTGCTTACTGGGATTATACTGGCTGTTGGTGTGAGCAATGCTGTGTCTGGCTTCTGTGGTTTTATTGCAGACCGACCTCACAGTACTGGATATATATCTTAAAATCACTGAGTTTGGAAGTGGTGGGAGAATCATCACAAAGTACTCTTCAGCCTTCACAGGATATAAAGAAAAACTTGAAAATATGAACTGTGTGAACATTAAAAACTCAGGAATAGATACCTTCCTCGGAATGTATTTTGAAAGACAAATAGCATGATATTTTGTTTGGACAGAAGAGATGATCAGTAGTGCGTTCATTGTGAGCCCAATACACATTCCATATATTGAGACATAAAATAGGGATAATTTCCTAAGTGCTAATGGCAGGTTTATTGTTTGAGAATATCTGATGATCATCAGCATCACCTCTGTAACACAACTGGCTTCAAAACTCAGGCTTGTATTTAATCTGCTTGTGGAAAGGAGGTTCTATTCTTTACTCCTCTCCTACAGCAGATAGTGTGGGTTTGGTTTTACTGTGCCCCTTCTCTCTAATGTTTAAATCCACTGATTTTATGATCTAGGTTACAGACTTTGAATATTACAAGTGTCTGTTTCTGTTCTTCACAGTCACATCCTCAGATCAGTTTTCATATTAAGATATCATAAACAGTTTATTTATCACCTAAGAACAATGCAATGACTGGTGATTTTTAAAAAAAAAACACCTTGAAATCTATGTTTGGGTAAGAAATTAAAACTTATAAGGAATAACTTCACTTTTATTTGCAGAAAAATAAGTTGGTTTTAGCGAATTTAGCAACTAAATATAAGAGGCTTGATCATATGCAACAGTCTTGTGTGCTCTCCCACCACGGAAGAATGCTTATGTGGGGCACCACTGCACAGAAAGCCACCTGGCAGAGCATACATCATTGTGTGAACGAGGCAGACCTTTACTGGTAGAAACATGAGAGAAGCTGGGCACACAATCAGTAATGTTGGGGGCCTGTCTTCAACAGACGTGTCCCAGTGGGAGAGCCGTCCTTGTGACACCACTGATGCACAATTCTCTTTCTATGAGAATGAGGTATATGTCCCCCTACCTCACCTTGCTCTTTTTGGATAACTTGGATAGCTTAATTCCCAGATTCTGTTAAGATCTCTCATACACAGCCTGGAAATAGCAGATGAGCGTGGCTTGAGGACATGTTAATTTGCAAAGAATTAACGTAATAGCAGTCCCTAGCAGGTGGACAAATTGCTTTTGATATTTTTTTAATGCCACTTTCTCCTTCCTCCTGTAGTGCTCATGCTGGGGGTTGCATGCTTGTCATTCTCTACTGTAAATGAGATGCAGGTGAAGAGTGACTTGAGGAGGGATTCCACCTTTGAGGCTATACAGCATGTCATTCTGATCCAAACTGGAATTTAGGAACATAACAGTATTAGACAGTGAAAATAATAGCAGTAGTAAGTAGTAACACAGGAGAAATATGTGAATACTGGCCCACAAATCAAAGAACCTACTTTTAAGAAAAAACAGACATATTTAAACCTTATGCAGAAGTCACTTTAGATATGTTGTAGACGACTTACATTCTCTGGAAAGTAGCTTTAAAGTCTTTGAATTATTAACCTCAGCTGCCATTCTTTCCAAAAGTCAGATTTTTTTACCTGATTTGGATGTGATTTAAACTAAATTAGAGTTTAAAAGTACTTAAAAATTGGAATTACCTTAGCTCAAGTTTTAGATAACATTTGTTTCATATTGGGGCATGTTTGTGTGGCTCTCCCTGTCCCACAGTATAGTGAATTTTAGTATAATACAAAAATTAAAGCTTCAGTTAGTGCACTGATGGGATCACTTGGTATGTGATTCAGGTCTTAAATAATAAAGCCAACTGACAAATGAACTCTAACCAAACAATGATATTGTCCTTACAGTGTCCCACGTGTAAAAGGAGTTTAAACAGTTACTCAAGAATGTCATTTAAAGTGCACAGTCCTACAAAATCTGTTCCCAAATATTCTAAGACTACAAGTGACTTCTGGAGTTATACCTAAGTTAACAAACCTGGGTAAAGTTCTATTCATGAACTTGAAAATCAAATCACTGGGGAAAAAAAATCTAACAAAAGAAAGGACTTCTACAGGCCATGAGTGACATTACTACTACAGTCCTTCAGTACAAAGATTTTTCCATGCTGAGAAAAATCCAAGAAGGTTCTCTATAGAGGGGAAAAATATTTCCTGCAGCTTAGAAATCTGTATGATAGTTCTATTTCTAGTCCATTGGGTTAGCTCTGAAATGACATGCCAAGAATTTGAAGGAAGTTTAATTCTTGAAACTCACTTCTTTGTACCCATGAAGAAATACCCCAGGGACCCTGCAGTTCATTCTAGATTCATACCTGGTTACCAGAATTGTAGTATTACTTAATTCTGACTGAAGGCTTGAAGTGGTTAATTTAAAATTAGTAGTCATTTAAGGTTGACTTTGTATTAATATAATTATGGAAGTTCCATCTCCCAGTGTTCATGCAGTAGCTACATCTGTAACTCCATAAGCAATGACTGATGTTCTATGATGAGAACTGTTCTTACCAGGATGTTAAGGTGTATAAGGCCAGTTGCTGACCACAAACACCATGGGATTTACAAAAGTTTCTGGCTATAATTGATTGTGGGATTTTGGTGAGTAACTGGGAGATGAGGAGAAGCTTTGCAGATCTCACATGTACGTGATGGAATTATTTTCAGATTTTTATATTTTTATAGTAAAGATTTGTTTCAGCTGTTTTGTATCTGGTTTTGAAAAGTATATAGAAAAGCATGATTTGGGATCATTATTTGGTAGTGCTTTAAAGAAAAAAATATTACTCAAGTAGAATAGGAAATGAAATCTAGTGATGCTTTTTAAAGGCTGCATAATTTATTCTCATGAAATGTTGCAGTGTCTGTGATGGAGTGCCCAGGATGTTAATCATCGTGGGCTGTTGTTATAGGGTTTGTCACAGAGTAACAAGAGAGTCATCAAACATGGTAAGCAAAAATTGTCACTCTTTTTTCAAATACAAACATAACAATCCATGTATTTGTTTTCACAGGCTTCCTTATATCATCACTATTCAACAGACAGAGGCCTGGACAGGCCCTCTAGGTAAGAAATACTATCTATTACTTCAGCAGACACAGATTATCCAGCCTGAGGGTCTTCTTTTGGACCTAAAGTCAGCAGATTTTGTGAAGAGTCAGATTTTAACATTCACCTTGTGAGCTACTGGCAAATTAGATGCTTGGAGAGGGTGTTGATTTTGATACTGATGTGTAGATTTTATTTTAGTTTTACAAGGACTTAGTGTTTACATTCAAAATAAACCATATTGTATTCTGTGTCTTTTACTACCATCCCTGAGCTTCTCTCCCAACAGCAATGATTTGTCCTTTACCCTTACTGCCTGCAGATATTCAGTGCTGTTTTCCTAAGCATGCTGCCTTGACTGTTCTTGGTCTCTATGTTTTTCCTATCTTTGTACTTAAATTCTAGTTCCAAAAAATAGTCTAAAAAAACTTGATGTATATATATTTCAAAGAAAATGGCACAGTAATTTTGTAAAACTTTAAAACAATCAGGTTAGGAACAAATTCATCTTTTCCCTGTGAAGTAGGCTGTAAGATGTGTGAGACCAGTGCTTCTTCCCGTTACATGTTTTTCATCTATTTGTTCTGGCATTTTTTAATCTATAAACCAATAATATAATTATGAGCTTACTTCTTAATTTCCTGAATTCTGATCTCAGGATCAGACTGCTACTGATACTGCTTTTTTCTGTAGTTCTGCAAGTACTGCAAGTGACTACAGAAAGCGAAGGAAGTCAGAACCTGCTGTAAGTCATCAGAGGGCGCACAGTGATCAGAACGCGAACAGACCTAACCTGGGCCGTGCAGACACACAGGGCCCATGTACCACCCTTAGGAAGCCTTTAACTAGCTCATCTCCTTCTTCTCCATCAAGAGCAAAAGGTAAGAGGAGACCATATTAGTTAGCAGAAAACTACTGATGATGTGTTGTACAATATGTTGGTAGCAACTGCCTCCTGTCGCTCGGTGCGTTGCCCCAGGGGATGTGATGTGAAGCAACAGCTTTGGGCCTTTCATGAAAGGCTAACTTGTTTATTCTTATGTGTGTAATTTTAAGCTGAAAAGCTGGATTTGTAACAAGGATTTTCCAGTTTCAACGGCTTGTACTAACAAAAGAGAATTGACTAAATAAAGACTATTAATTCTAGTACAATATATAAACCCTAACATTTTTATTATCTCTACTACTCTCTTATTAGATTATTGTGATTTTAAAACTAGTTTTATTATATTGAGAAAGTAAATCAAGATAAATAACCTGTAAGACTGAAGATGTGTTTCCAGAATAGTAGACCTTTTAAATCCATAGCTGATGTCTTAGACATTGTCAGTTATCAGGACCTAATTTAATCAAGAAAGCGCATCTATAGTCTGATTTTTTACCTTCTAAATCCTTGGAAGTATTGAGTACAGCTGATGCAATCTAACTAGCTAATTTTGGGCAAGTAACTTACCATCCTATTACTGTTTTCCACATCTCTCCAGGAAGGAGATCAGAGAGTCAGTTGTTCATATGGATTTGGAGATGGGTTTTTTTAGAAAGACAAAAGGCTTCCAGTAAAACATCTGATAGAAGTAATATATAGAGTAATACTGTATACAATATGTCTCCTTCTGTTCAAATTATTATTCACTTAATTGCTCTATTTTGTAGCTATGCTAATCAGTAAGCCTCTGTAAAAGTAAATTCCCAGTGAAAAGAACATATCATCCCAGGCTGCAACAGAATGGGTCAAAGAAAGGCAGTGAGGAATATTGAGAGTGAAGTGGTTGAAAAGCAAATGTATTTTAAACCCAGTGTTTTGGCAGTAATTTTAACAGTGGATAAACTCATCCATTTGGTATACCAGGCCAGGCAGTAAAAGATTGATAAACTCCATTTACCTGCATGTACCTTTGACTCCACTACCAATAACAAGCACTAAGCATGACTTAAAACACTTCCTGTGTTTGATAATCCTTCCATAAAGAATATCTCCCACAGCCAATTAGCTTTCAGAAGGTGGCACTCTGTTCTCTCCCAGCATTATGACCCCTGTAGAATGTTAATTTTTCTTGAAATTAACCAATTTATTAAAGAAGGAGCACATTATAAACTGTTTGATCAGTATGAATTTTGAACTCAAGTGTTTCAGTTTCAGATCTAGATTCAGTTTTTTCTAGAAAGCAGACTGATCCTTCCTAAATGTTGCCACTTGAGACCATTTTTGAAGGTTCAGTGCAATTATTAAAGACCACAGTTCCAAATTTGTTTCATAGTATCTTCTAGATCTAGCATGCGCATAAAAATATGTCTTAAAGCTTGAAAACTCAGGATTTTTTTATGGAAGTCAATCTAAGGACTGTTTTTACTTCTACATTCTGGTTAGGCTCAGTAAACTGATACACCTTCCTTTACACTTGTGTAGCACTTCCTGAGCTGCCTTGTTCTGCCCTGCATGAGCTGTACAAAACACCGCTCCATTCAGTGCTGTCACACAGGGAAGGAGCAGGCTACCTGTGAATGACTGGGAGAAATTTCCTATTTGATCTAATTAAAAGATTTATCTTTATTTTAACTATCTTAGAATATGCAGATGCAGTGAACTCTTGAGTATTATACAGATTAAAAATCCTAAACAACTTTTTCAGAATGCCCAAGTGGAAAAGTCAGTCTTTTCCTGAGGTCTAGATTTGTTGTTTGGCTTCATCTTTAAATCCTTTGCAGCTTTTATTGTCTGTTGACCTGCTTAAAACTCCCAATTAATCCCCAATTAATGCTTGGTTTTTTTATATTGCTTTGATGGCAGGGGTTGTGGAGGAGATAACATCTCCATAATTAATAAGGAATTCTTTTTGTTGTTCACGTTATCATGAGTGCATTTTTGCAGCTGGAAAATAACTTAATTATTTGCTCTGCTGTCCTAGGCTGTAACAAACTATGTACTGACCTAAGCTGATAGATGTACTAATTGCTATCTCTTTTCTAGTCTTTCTAATACTTACTGATGCTAATTCCAACTTTCTGAATCTTTTAATTTCTGGCAATGTCTCTTTTTTACCATGCTGCTCTATGGATTATAAAGGTGGGGATATTAGCAAAGTATATCCATCCCTTTTAAGTTACTCAGTGCACAACCACAACACCTCAAATGAATTAGATTACTGTAGCACTTACAGACAACATTTAGCTGTTCCAAATGATTCAAGAAGGGCAACCAGCTACAAGAATGGCTGGCAAATGACTCGCCAAAATGCAGAAGTCTGGAGTAGCACAGAGGAAACTGCTTCTCCGAAGAGGAAATCTCGTAGCTGTGATGACCTGTTAACAGATGATCGCGATAGCTATCCCGATGCACAGGCCAAGGCTGAAAGCATGGGCTCTCTGTTATGCGAGGAGGACTCCAAAGAAATTTGCTCAATGAACTGGAACTCCCCATATGTTGAGGGCCGTGGTAGTGGTAGGTCAAGAGTTCGTCACAGATCTGCACATGATGCTCCAGGTTTCCTGAAGATGTACAAAAAGATGCACCGCATCAATCGCAAGGACTTGATGAATTCTGAGGTGATTTGTTCTGTCAAGTCCAGAATACTGCAATATGAAAAGGAACAGCATAAAGGTATTCTTCAAGGCTGGAGAGAGTCTTCTACTGAGGAGGTGCCCAGAGATATGGTGCCAACCAGAATATCTGAATTTGAAAAGTTAATTCAGAAATCAAAATCAATGCCGAACCTTGGTGATGACATGTTGTCAACTGTTACATTAGAGCCTCCTAAAAATGGCTTGTGTCCAAAGAGGCGATTTTCTATTGAATCCTTGCTGGAAGAAGAAACTCCAGTCAGACATCCCTCTCAGGTACAACAGAGCTACAAGTCTAAAACCCTGGTGCCAATTCATATTGAAGTGACCAGTGATGAGCCACAACGATCACATATAGACTTTTCAGACAGCGATCAAGATGGAGTGGTTTCTGATCTCAGTGACTTTATCCAGATAGAGGGTTCATCCTTTTGTAGTGAAAGTGACTTTGATCACTTTTCCTTCACTTCATCTGAAAGCTTTTATGGATCAGGCCATCACCACCACCACCATCACCACCACCACAGGCATCTCATCAGCTCCTGCAAAGGGCGATGCCCAGCATCCTACACCCGCTTCACCACCATGCTAAAACATGAAAGGGCTAAGCAAGAAACCACTGAAGATCCAAGGAGACAGGAAGCAGAATCTGGCCTCTCTAAGATAGCATTCCTAGTCAGTCCAGTGCCTTTCCGGAGGAAAAAAAGTGCAGCTCCTAAAAAACAAACTGAAAAGAAAAAATGCAAGTCATCTGTATTTGAAGCACTAGATTCTGCACTTAAAGACATCTGTGACCAAATTAAAGCTGAAAAACGGCGGGGAAGCTTGCCCGACAACAGTATATTACACAGACTTATTACTGAGCTGCTTCCAGACATTCCAGAAAGGAATTCATCTCTTAAAGCTCTGAAAAAGAGTCCCACGCACCAGCCTTTTCATCCACTGCCTCAAGATGGTGCTATCCATTGTCCACTGTACCAGAATGATTGTGGAAGATTACCTCTTAGTGCCTCTTTTCCAGACATGGATGCAACTAACAACAATGATAGTGCACTGTGTTTCCAAGGTGGATTAACTTTCTTCCTCTGTCCTTGTAATTGACTTATCCAGCCTTCCTCCCTGTGTTTCCCGCCCTTCTCATTCCACTTTGTGTCGTCTATAAGAAGCTTTCATCCCACAAAATTCTTAGTGAAGGACATCATTTTCACATAGGTGTTGAGGATAGATAAATTTGCTATCTATTCACAAAATACAGTCATCAGGACTACTGAAGTAGCAGTGCATTTCAACTAATTGATTATTAGTTCTATAAATTATAATGATGTTATTAAGCAATGAATTCATGCATCATAAGATGCTGGTCAAACTGAAAACAATATGCAGATAACCCTTTATTACTAAGAAAAAAAGAATCTGCGTCTAAAATGTGTTGTACTATATAATTTTGTTAAATGTAAGTGATAAAAATGCTGTTAATTCTGCCAGTATCATAGAAAATTGATTCTGGATTTTTATGAATCCACTGCTTTGTATTACTTTTTGTGAATAGATGTTAAGGTCATTTTAGGAAGTTTCCATTTCCACTGTTCAAACAATACAATTTCCAATTTCTGTGGCAGCAAAACTGATTCTTTTCATAGAATTCCAATATGTCTGTGAAATTTTGAGAAATTTCCTATCCTCTTAGAAGGAAATTTCTCAATAATCAAAACCTGAATGAAATTTTCAGGGTAAGTATAACCAATCTGTTTCTAAAGTTACTGCTTTGATTTGTTTGTTGCTCTGCTGATTTTTTTTTTAATTGCTTGAAAGATATTCTTGAAATCCCAAAGGGATATAAGAGAGAATGTCTTTAAAATATAAATTATGCAATATTTGATAAGACCCATCTTAGCCTTATTCTCACATATTTTTGTGTAACTTTTTGGCAAGTAGCACAATAATAAATGTATATTTCAAGTGAAATAAGAATTTGAGCTGTTACCATCTCTTCTTAACTAGTTATAATAGACATATTTAGAATAGAAAATCTGGTAAAAAACCAGCTATAAAATGCAGTTCAGAATTGAATTAGTCATACTCGAGGTCTGATCATGATTAACCCTGGCAGACAGTAGTACATGATGAGACTGAAGTTGTTGAAAAATGTGCTGGTCACATATAATAGTTGCTAAATGAGAATTTTCCAGTCTGTAAAAATAAGGAAATCCATAGTGTAAAGTAAATGGGGATTTCTAATAGCTTTTGCAGCTATGAAGGAGCCTGGCATGAGGAAAGCAATACACTCTGTCAACATTAATATCCCTAAAGTAGCGTGGAGAATGAGTAAAGCAGAATATTCTGTTAGTTTCCATCAGCACCAGTCATGGCTGAGCTCTACTTCTAATCAAGTTTCGTGTTTTGTTGGATCTGTGTGTCTTTTACAGCCACACAGAGATCTGAAGGTCATAGCAGATGACTGAAAACTACCAATATTGAGTGCATAAGGAGCTGTAGAGAAAAAAAAGGGAAATTGTTTGTCCTAAAACTTCTGCATTTTCACTCCTTTCCCATATCCTTCTCTTACTGCTAGGAATTGAAAAAAAAAATAACTGATGTGTTTGGAGTCATCATATCTTTAGGTTATGCAGTGGGCATACATCCTCATTCAGGAACACATGCCATAACAAAAAAGCTGTCCAGAACTGGGGCTGTGATACACTTGTTGGGAATGACATGCTTGCAACCAATGGCATAAATAATAAAATTATCTCATCTCTTTGCCTCCATTGTATTTGTCAATAGCCTCAAGTTTTTGTAGCTTAGCCAACAACCAATGAGAATGGATGAGATGCTTTCAGTTCTTTTTCTTTTCCACTTGTACTTTTTTAGAAATGCATGAGCTTGGTAACAACAGATTGTGGGAATGAAGTAAAAGGAAGACAAACATAAATCACGTTTCCACTAGAAAGTATCACTGTGGTAGTATGAGACTAAAACAGTAGTTCCCAGAAGTTAAGAGGCAGTTCATTAAGTGGCTCTATTTTCATTTCACATTGGCAACTTGCAGAGCTATGTAGTATATTAGATTTTGAATTTATTTTCATTAAAACATGACAAGATCTTTACCATCCTGTAATAAACATTGGTAAACTGTGCTTTAGAGAAGTCTGCCACATAGATTGGTGAGTAATATGATTTGTATTCCATCTCTTAAAACAGAGTTATTTTTATGAAGTAACATCCTTTTAAATTCCCTTGTGCTGCCTAACATGTGCCCCTGGTAAAGTAGAAATGCATCTTAGATCATTTAGGAGGAAACAATGTTTCTTCACATTTTCTCATTGAAGCATGCTTGAATCATGTGTTGTGCATGTATAATTATGTGTTTATATTGTTGACATTCCAAAACAGTGTCATGCAACCTGATGAAGTCCCAGTACTGTTGTCATGTCTTCCACTTGGCCCAGTAGGGAAGCATCCCTTTTCACAGTGAGGCATAAATACGCTCTCTCGATCCTCTATCATATAGTTTCTTCTGCTGTGGATCAGAGGACAGCCTTAGCCTTTGCTTAAAGTTAGTATTTTTTTTTTCTTTAAAGGTGCACTTTACTATCATATCATGTGCTTTTCTTTCTATTAAAGGTAAAAAAATAGATTTCAATATCTTTTCACCCCCCTAAATGAAACCAAGCAGCATCACAGATTTGAAAGGTTTTGTTTATCGTAGTTTCACATAATTTCTGTTTTCAGTAGACCAGGAGTCTCCTGGAAGCTATTCTTCTGCTTTCACTGATGTGGGACGATGTACTCCAAGGGAGAGAAGAGGAACTACAGACAAAGAGGTAGTGAAACAACAATAAATAAGGCAGCGATATCCATATGGAAAATTGGTAACATATTTGAGACAAGATTTGTGTTGTTTTTAAGACACTATAAAAATGCAGACCAAAGGAACAGTTACTTATCAGCAGATGGATTAGCATCTTCCTTTTTCATTAAAGAGATTGGTACTTCAAGAAATGAAAATAATATCAAGCTTTGTAAGATAAGCAGTTTTCTTCTATTTATTATTAAATAGATCTGGATATAAATTCACTAGTCATTGATCAGCTCTGTCAAAGCTGATTGTAGTTTGGAACAGAGAAAAAGAACAGATGTGACTGGGGAAAGGCTCTTTAGAAACCCAAAGTGTTACACAAAGAAACTGCCTTGGTAGTTTCAAAACTGATGCAAAACATCTATATTTCTCCATTATTTTTGTTTGGAAAGCAAACCACTGCTGTTAGTGGATTAGACAAAACCACTTATCCCAAGAGCAGTCTCTAACATCTGTAGCAGTTAGTGATTGTAATTAGATACTGATTGCTTGTAGTAATGCTTCGGAAGAGGAAATGGAAGCAGGCATACCACCTTTAAAATAACACAAAGTATTACTGAAAAGTCCTTATTGAAAAATAAAGTGTATTATTCCACATCTTAAGAATGCTTAATAGATCTAGAACTATCAATGCTCTCCAAACAGGCTTCATGGATTTTATTAAATCATAAAGTACGTTTAAATTAACCACCATCTACAGACCATGGGTTGTTAACAATTTCAGTTGATTTTCATTGAAATATTGCACAGAATAATGGCAGCATATAAGATTACTATATTTTAATTGCTAATTTATAATATTTTGCTCTGGGCTATCTCCCTTGGTAAATGGTGG
Organism: Edolisoma coerulescens; assembly: GCA_013397115.1. Taxonomy (NCBI): domain Eukaryota; kingdom Metazoa; phylum Chordata; class Aves; order Passeriformes; family Campephagidae; genus Edolisoma; species Edolisoma coerulescens. The sequence continues at coordinate 922,899 of VWZW01007554.1, forward strand.
TATGGTTAGAACTGAATTCAGATCCATTTACACCCCACTGACGTGTTTATATTGCTGCAATTTGATTTAAAGTCTTATTTTTTAAAAAAACACCTCTCATTACAAAATACAGGCTAAAAAAGTTCCAGGAACCATATTGTGTGTTTCTTCTAAAGAATCTAATGACATAGAAAGTCATCTTTCAATTTGAAAATACATAAAATACTTAAATTACAGGCCGTTTTTAAGATCACTTTAAAAGGTTTAAGAATATGAAAGGGGAAAGGCATCTCTATTTCCAGTATGTTTTGTACATTTCAAAGTATTTTGTATTTAAACAGCTCCACTGTTCTTTTAATTTTATCCCCTTTCTTCTGTTATTTGCTTTAGTAGTTACAGTACCCGCTGTACCTGTAGAATCAGGAAAGACTGAAAAGGGCTTAGCTACAGCTGATATGAATATCCCCTCCTGTCTAAAAGACTGTTTTTAATAACAGCAATGAACAGAAAAATGCTTTTATTTGAAGGAGATCTGTCATGGAAAATTGTATTAGTATTGCAAAATTCAAGTTGGCAGGATCCCTATAATAACTTTAGGGACTTTTTATTACAATGAAGACAATTCTCTAGGTATCCAAGATTAGCTAGTCTTAAAATGACAAGAAGGGAGAGAACCCAGTCAAGAACACCTGCTCTGGAAAAAAGGTAAAATACAAAATTTACAAGTGTCCCTTTTTATTCCTGTCATAAAAAGATGTGCACCTTTACATCGTCACAAATAGTATCTAGTAATAGGCATTTTTTTAGAACATGGCAATCTTACCTGTGCAAGTACTTGCAGAGAAGGACTGAATCACTTTACCAAATACCCTCATGTGGTACTGCTTATCACTGCTTGCACCTTCCTCTGAAGTGTCTGGTGCTGGCTACTTGCCAGATGCAGACCGTCCATGAGTGAAGCTGTTGGGTCAGATCACAGTCCATATTTTTCTCACAGCTTTGAAAACAGTGAAAGTGTGTCAGCCATACAGGTGAGGAGAGTTAGGGCTGTTCTACAGGTTTATTTTTGAAACAATATTGAGCTTACACGTACTTGGTGATAGAACTTGATGAATGTCTGAAAGAAATGATATAATGTGATTGCCTGTGATAGCAAGAGAGCTGCACAGATGACCCAGATTACCTCCAGTCCTGTGCTTTCTTAAAACTCTGAATGTAATTATAGAAATGAAAAATATTCCAACGATTTCCAGCTGTCAGAGTATATATAAATATAAATATAATACATGATTTGCAATTAAAATTAGCCTAAAGATAACAGAAAAGGCACCTAAAATACTACAGAATATTAAGTATGTGTATTTATGTTGTACCTAGAGATCTAGTTGCCTACAAGTCACATTGACATAGTTCACTTTTTTATTTACTTTAGTACTTCTCTTAAACATAAAGTTGCAAAGTAGTCTGCGTTAAAATTTAGTTATTTCTGGTTTTAGAACACTAAGTCCGAAACACCTAACTGCCTTAAAAAAGAAAGCCGTGTATTTAATTGCCTATTTCTGCAAGAACCACTGTAAAGCTCATCCTTTTCTTTTTGGATCTTGGTCACCTTTTTAAAAGTTGAAACACATTTGTTGAAACACATTTATCATATATTAATACTACCTGAATGTATTAATCACTTTGCCTATTTTTCAGAAATTGCCAGCTAGAGCTGTATATGACTTTAAAGCTCAAACTTCTAAGTAAGTACTAGACCTTTGTTCATTTAAGAATGCATAATTCAAGCAAACTCTTTCTGCCACTTAACTGGTGTTCAAACCAGTTTCAGCAGCAAATGCTATGGACAAGAGGACCCTGCTTGCTGTCACAGTAGTCCCTGCATTAGCAAACTGTGTGAGAAGTTACTTTGTATTATTATATTCTCCATTGTACCTGTTTGACCTCATGAATAGCTGTGCATCTTCAGCCTTCTAGAGCACAGGTAGTGAGGGACACCCACTGAATGCTTTTTGTTTGTTGTGAATTACATTAAGGTGACAGAGGGTAAAGTGCTCAAAATACTGTCATAGATAATGAGTTTATCAAAAGTCTGTGTAATGATTCAGCATCTTCCTGTCTGTCTTAATGTACACAGGCCTTCTGCAGGATGTGACATGTCACATAACAACACAAAAAGCGGTGGTCCATTACAAAAACAAGATTGGGAACCACTGATTCAGGATATGAGAGTCAAAGTAGAATGTCTACATTTCATTTCTGCTGTTGTTCCAATGATCATTTAAACATTCTTTAGACTGTTTAAATTTAAACAATCTTTAGATATGGCCAAGCATTGACACTAAAATTACATTAGCTGTGTCTAGGACAAAACCCACAACTGAAATTACCAGAGCAGCATATTAGCTCTTGAAAAACCAAATGGATGATACAGTAAAGATCTCCCAAGCCAGGATCTGAAAATATTCATAATGATTTAAAAACTCCCTTTTTTTTTGGTATCCAACATTTAACATTTCACAGTCTCTGAGTATCAAGAAATGGTGAGAACATAATCCTGTATTCTTCATGCTTCGGAATAGCTGTCTTGAAAAAAAAAGTGTAGAGCAGAATCATGGGATTCACAAATGTGAGTAATTTGATTTTGTATGGTATGATCAACCAGTAAATGTACCACAGCTGTGACACTTTTTCTTCAAATGTTTAGTTGTTACATTCTGTTTCAGTTCCAAACTGTAAAGATCTCAGGAACCATGCAGGGAGAAGAGTTAAATGTAAAGCTATAAACATCTGATATAAATAAATTTGTTACAGAGAGCTGTCCTTTAAGAAAGGAGATACTGTCTATATCCTCAGGAAAATTGATCAAAACTGGTATGAGGGTGAGCACCATGGAAGAGTTGGAATATTCCCAATTTCTTATGTTGAGGTTTGTTCTTTGTTTTAATTCCTTTAATTAATTTGGATAATAGGTCCACAAACCACATGAGAATGATGAAAATCTGTTTTTTCTTTTTCCTTAGAAACTTTCTCCCCCAGAAAAAGCACAGCCTGCCAGGCCACCTCCCCCTGCACAGATTGGAGAGATTGGAGAAGCTGTTGCCAAATATAATTTCAGTGCAGACACAAATGTGGAGTTATCACTTAGAAAGGTACAGCTGAGAAATATCTTCCATCAAAATACCATTATAGTGTCTCCTGCTACACAGAATCAATATATACGTAAATACTGTGCTTTGGTGCAGTCTACATTCAAGATTTGCAATGCACAGAGCTATGCCATGGTGGGAAACTCTAACATAATAGCTTGTTGGCTTGCAGTCTGTCTCAGCTACCTGCAAATAGTGTAAATGTGTTGTGCCTTTAATTTGGATCATGGCAGAGTAGCATATGCAATCATCTGCTAAGTGCCCAGCTAAATTTTGAGTTTGCACTTCCATTATGTATTCCTTTTTTTAATTATTATTCCTGCTGTCACAATTATTATGGTAAGGTTTTTAATGCAGAATAAATAGAAAATTACAGAAGATAAAAGATACAAGAAAAAGCCTCAGAGATATTTTTGTCAATGTAAATATTTCATTTAATAACAGTTCTCTGTTTGTAATGTTCCATTATCTTTCCTATGCAAATCCTGGTGGCTGTACTGAATTGCACATGAGCAAAATAACTGTTTAATTTCTGAAGTTTTTTAGACACTGGAGTATTAACACTGTAGAGAAACTTTATTATTGCAGATATTGAATACTTAGTTGTAAGTAGTGTGTACTTCTCATCCACTGGGAATTACTTTTTTTCTTTTTTTTGAGAATTAGAGTTCATAGAAGCTTTTCAGTGGTTTGTTTTTCTTTTGAACAAAAAAGTAAGGATAGAGATGTTTGTTGCTGACCTAGAGCCTAATCCAGCACTACTTAAAATAATGGGTGTTTTTTACTCATTTGAAATTAGTAAATGTCATAGAGGTCTAAAAAAACCCAGGAATAGGAACTTAGAGAAATTAGGGGTTGGGAGTAATTCAGTGTTTTATTTCTTTTTAAAATTAGCTTTTGTGTTTATTATGGTGATCATAATCTTGACAGCCCAATTTTGGTTTGAGAAGTTGACTGGCACTGGTTTTCTTTTGTTCCATCTCACTAAAGACAACTGTAGTGAACTCCACACATCAACTACAGAAACAAAATTAAAGAAACCCAAAAGAATGCAAAACTAAGAGACAAGGATTTGTTTCAAAGCAACACATGGTGAAAAGCACATCATATAAACCAAAGAAGGGTGTAGCTCATGAAGTAAAAAGTTTGAATATAAAGTCGATGTTTTCCATTTCAATTTCTACAGTCTCTAAACAGTGAGGCCCTGCCCATTTTACAGAGGAAAACCACTTCCTTCTCTCGTATTTCCAATAGATTCATTTTTTAGTTTTCTACCTCCACTTGTTCCAGTCGTACTGATAACAAAGCACTTGCATGGACTTCATTGTTTAACTTTTATCACTCTTAAGAAAAAAATGGGCATAGCTGTCACTGTTGCATATTATAGTTGGGTCATGAGCTAGCAGTTTGACCAACAATTAAAACAGGTTATGTTCCAAAGAGATGTGTTAATGTTAATTTCCCAAGCAAGAGGAGGGGACTACATGAGATTCCCCTCAGATAGAAGAACAGCATTTTCAGTCCATGCCTAACCCCTCATTTTACTGGGATGGTAGTTTTACATATGGTTATTATCAATGGGAGGAAAAATGGGAAAATGGAGATGGTGCTCAAGACTGATGGGAAACAGAACTGCAGGGGAAATACTATTATGTGTTAAAATAATACCTGTTATGTACAAAATTACCTTCAAATGTATGTGCTGATAACTCATTTTCATAATGCATTTCAGGGAGACAGAGTAATTCTTCTTAAGCGAGTTGATCAAAACTGGTATGAAGGTAAAATACCAGGAACCAACAAACAAGGCATCTTCCCTGTTTCCTATGTAGAAGTCATCAAAAAGAATCCATCAAAAAGTGTTGAGGACTATCCGGACCCTCCAATACCCCAAAGCTATTCTAGTGACAGAATACATCATTTAAGTTCAACTAAGGTAAGGATTTTCTGATGTTAGCTGCCACCCCTAGAGTGCGTTTAGAAGGACTTGTAATTTTTTTGTTAACATAATACATAACTTAGGCATTAAGTACTCAACATTTTCTTTCTTGCATGGGTAGAATTGCACTACTATGTTGATAATAAATTATTTTTAATAGACAAGTGTGTCTCATATTCTGCCAGGATTTATGCCCTCTTCTTCTGGCTATAACATTATTTTTAGTAGAGCCAGGCAAAATTTGGGCAGAAAAGTCAAGTCAATAGAGAAAAATTTATTTGGGAATCTTAGCAAGAATTTGATCATTAAGAGTATGTCTAGCAGACTTTTAATAGTAAAATGTGAAGACATTCCCATAACACAGCTGGCCTAAATGCCTACAGTTCCATAAGCATGCAAGATACAGCTTGCCAAGACCAGTTCTGTACCTTTTGAAGCAAAGGAGAACAGCCAGTGATTCTATACCAAAACCTTCCTTCTTTTGCCATTCACAGTCTAGGAGGAGGCTGTCGATACATTCTTTGGAGCAGTACAAACTGACAGTATTGTTTCATTTAGGAGTGAGATAGATGATTGTCATCACACTGTCAATGAACTTGGATTCAGACCTTTACGGTTGTATATTTTTCACACCAAATGTGTATCGTTGGTTCTGAATTGTTTTCCTTCCTAGTCTAGATAACCACCACAAATCATACTACAGCATGCTGCAGAAAGATTCCTGTGTTCTGGTTTATCATTCACTTGTGAGGCTTTGCAGTCACCTGTGTGGGGAACATAACATTTTTGGCAGTGAAAGAAACTAAGGAAGTTTCTGCATACAAACTGTGCTTAGAATTAACATGTTATCAAATATTTTGAACACTCAAGATGGAAACTTTTCTAGATCTTCCTCTTTACCTTTGTTGCTTATCTCTTCAGCATGGGCAGTGGGTTTTGTGTGTAATTATAAACTTATCCTGCCATTAATCCATGTTTCATTTGGTTTTGTCCCCTTTTCTACTTCTCTCTACTTGCATACTTGGTGGTCATCCACATGCTTCAACTTTGAAATAAGTTCCACATTTTCTTACTACTTCGGGGTTGTAAAAAGCTACCAGGAGATGTCATTTATAGGCAACGGTAGCCTCTGAAAATATTACTTATGACTAAATATTAGTTAGTTTGGGACAGTTGCTAGAACAGGTCTTGTCTGGTTTTCCAGAATGTGTCACAACAGAGAACTAGATCCTCTCTCTTCTATTCCCACAATACTGTTCAAGTAGCATCAAATTCTATAGCTGCCAACTGAGGTATTCATAAGCTAGGGGCCCTTATTGTTACAGGAATCCAGAGGGTCCTGAAGGCAAGTCAAGAGTATGAGGCAGCTTAAGTGCTCCATATTCCAGAGATGCCTCTCCCTATTTTCTATGGAGCGGCTTGTCTCTAAGGTCTCCTGCTAAGGCTTCATAGCCCTTGTTGAGCACAGGTGGTGCTTCAGAGCATTAACATCCATATTACAAAACTATCCCGCCACTATTATTAAGTTAGTTATTACTAAATTAGTTCATGAGGGAAGGAAATTAGTAGAAGCCTTCTTTTTAACAAAAGATACTTCTGCAGTGATCAGGTGAAAAAAACCACAAAACCACCAACTTCTACTGAGACTCTTAAACAGACATCTTTTTCCTGAATTCAGCTGTATTCAGAAATGGCAATACCATGAAGAAGACATGTTGTTCCTGACTACCTAGAAGAATTTCAGCAGTCCTGAAGGTGTTCTAGGGTTTACCACACTTTCTGATACCACTTTCCCTTTTTCTTTGGATTTTTTTACCACATGTCTCTCCTTGTTGCTATAGCAATTGCACTAAACTTCTCTGGCCTAATGGCAATAAAATAAATAAGCAATACAAGTCATGAGCAAGTTTTGTTCTCCATAATTTGGCCTAATCCATCTGTATCTTTAGATCTAGTGCAGCTTATAGCCATGGGAAAGTAAAAATGGTGAAGTCTCCTCAGCACTGTTATTGACCTTAAAACCACAGGTTAGGGGCCCTTGTTTAAAAGGAAAGATGAGGGAAAGAGACTGAGTATTGCTGTAACAGCCTAGCTCTGTTTTAGCAGACTGCCTTCTATCAGTCTATACTGTTTACTTTATTACAGAAGACTCTGTAACAAAGGTTTGTCTAACTATAATATAAAGCTATTTGCCTCAAGAAAACTCAAGCATAAGGTAAGTAAACTAACCTCCCTATTCTGAAACATTAATGTAAACTTTCAAAATTACTTTTCTCTACTACATTAATACTTAAAGTCTGTAGTAGTGCAGATAACTTAGAGGTGTACATCTAATTATTCTGGATAGTTCTAACAACGAGATCAAAATATTTTTTGCTCAATTTTTTGAGGATTAATAGTAACAAAAATGCATTTTCAGTATTTACTGAAGCAATGGATATCTACTGATGCTGTGTACGTATGACTCACCAATGTCTCATTCTTAGAAAAGGACCTTTCTTTTCCCAGAAGGATACTTCAATCAATATTGTGTAACGGTACTCAAAGCATACTGTTGTGTACTGTGCTGTCACTATTTTAAAAGCATTGTTGACTGCCTACATCCAGTTTGAATTGAATGTACCTTTCACAAATGTAGACATCATTTGAACTAATAGGGTTACTTTTGAAAAACAAATGCATTCTGTAGCTGCTCATGCCTTAATAAAAGTATGCAATGTATTAAAGATGTTTCTTAAACACTTACTCAGAAGTACTAAGAAAAAGTAGAAGTATTAACATTGGAATAATTAGAAATTACCTCCGTTGTTATACTTGGAAAGAAGTATTTGATGACACCTGAAGTGTACTTCTGAAAATGCTATTCTCAAAATAATAGTAATGGTTTGAGAAAATTTCATTACTATTAATGGTATGATTTAATAACCTGTGACAAGCTCACTAACAGAGCACCGTAAGTAACATATCTTTATCAGATCAAATGCCGTTGCCTTCATGAATATAATGATTCAGATCTGTCTAATGTTTGACATTTATGCCCTAAGCCAGAACCTGATACAGTATCACATTTCAGATGTCTTTCCTGCTGTTCTGATTCATGTAGTAGTGATTTCAGACACCTATGGTCACTGAAATTCTACCCTGTAATCCAGATGATGGCACAGACATTTTTCTTTTCCAGTTTACTCATATCCTAATTCTTCGTCATACTTATCTATTTCAATTCCCGTGTTTTTCTTTTTTGAAGTTGCCTTCCCAAGCACTGACCCCACTTTCCAGACAGCTTTCCTCTTCTTGGTCACACATTGATCAAAAGATTCTCCAGGCTGACTCTAGTGACTTGTTTTCAAGGACTGTTGGTTTTTCACCTTCAAGCATGTGCAACTTAACTTCTCCATCAGTTCCAGACAGTTTTCTTTGTGACTTAGAAGAACTCAATTCTTTGGCATTTGCAACCTCCCAAACTGTAGCAAACTCCCCAGGTAATAGCATTCACCACGTTAAGGAGGGTCACTTTATGCCAAATACAGAGGTGTCTCTCAGCTCTCCTACAGCTCTTCCTCTGTCCTTTCTTGTATCTCCCTCTGTCTCGTCTTCAGCCAGCTCATCTCATGGCATAGCATATAAGCATGTCAGCAACAATACCAAGTCAGGAAAAGATAAAGACTTAGAAGGCATAATTGACTCTTTAGTTATTGAAGTACCTAGAGATCTGTCAGATACTACAGTAGAAGGTGAACATGATGCTATCCGTAACATCCCCTCACCATATGAAGGAGGTTCCATGTCCAGAGTGCTAGCTGCAACTGCTGCAAACGAAGAGGAAATCTGTACTGCAGATCTGTCACTTAATATAGGGGATCAGTCAGAACCTCAAGAATCAGATTTCTACGGAGGAGCACAAGACACAACAGAAGAACTGACAAGATTGTATATAGAGGAGGATCTGGTACATGACAATTTAGAATTCCCAATAGCAAGTGGAGAAGATTCTATGGATTGTTATGAAGGATGCACTTCACCAAATATTGATAAGGTATTTTAATTTCTGACAGCCCTGACTTCTTTGTTCAGATAATTCAGTATAATTGTTCTCTTCCTTTCCTTGTATTTACGTGTTTGTATTCTGCACAGGCACAATTTTATGCAATTGCATTCGATAAAATTGAGCTCTGAGTAAGCTGGTTTAGTGAAAGGTGTCCCTGCCCATGGCAGAGAGGTTGGAACTAGATGATCTTTAAGGTCCCTTCAAACTCAAACCATTCTATGATTCCATGATTAAAATTGTCAGCATTAGGGAACAGTCCCTTCTCAGAAGCAGGCATATGCATAATTGTAAATTCTATGATGTATCAATTGTGCTGGTCCTTTCCCTCCTGTCCTTGGTTGCCAAGGGGCCTCTGATGTGAAAAGCCATTCCCTCACTGGCCCATTATGTGCTGCCCCTTTTGAGAGAGAGGCCCCAGCAAGCAAATGCTCTCAACAGCCTCCAGAGGGAGGGACATGTGCCTCCTGCAGAGACTCTGCGGTTTGTGCTTCACATGTGTCACTTCACCAGCTGATGTATTTATGGCAGGCTCTGTTACGAGAATCTGACTAACAGTAACAGATCAGATTGTGTTTGGCAGTTAGACAAATGCTTCCTCCTGAAGCCCTCCCCAGTTCCTCTTTGGAACAGTACATCGCTGAACTATCCCAAATGTGTGCTGGCCATTAAATGCCACAATATAACTACCCACTTTGTGTGGTTTCCAGGCAAAGTTTTAGAATAGATTTTTTTCTGTCCAGCACTTACTTCAACAGACATTTCAGGCAGTTGCTTTGACTGTCAACATGCAAGTCAGGTGCTTAGGACAGTATTTTAGGCCAAATGTTAAACTACTTAATTACATTTTGCAGGCCACCTCTACCCTTAAATTACCTGAAAAAAGCCAGGAGAAAAACTTAAGAATAGAGGTGAAGTCCATGGCTTCTCAAATGTCCACAAATGGCTACTTTTTTTATCCTTTCTGAGGCAAGAAATTTCTTCCAGAAAAGCAGATGACTACTAATAAGATTAGCGTGAGATTTGTGATTGTTCGGGTTAGTTACATGTCTCCTTACTGAGCATTTGACATCCTTCAGCTGATTTTATAACAGTTTTATAGCACAGTTACTTCTCATATTTCTTAAACATTTAAGCCAGCTCTACTTTCTGCTGGAACATCAGGAGACTGATCCTCTTCTCCACCTTTCTTCTAATCTTCCATTTCCCTCTGCCAAGGCACCTACTTCCCACTCCGTTCCTACAACATCCCTGCCTACTGCTTCCCTCTCACCTCCTCTCCTCTCTAAACCCTTACATCAGCAGGAGAAAGACTCACTACAGTTAAAGGTAACTGCACCTCTTGAATGTGGACTGTTGCAAATCTTTGTGTCTATTAAATAACGCAAGGCTAACACTGAGTTTGTTCTTCTCAGATGCACTGTTTTCTTTACTAATATTAAATAACAACAAATGGAATATTAAGATTTTTCTAATGAAACACAAGGTAAAACTGTAACTATTATGATACAATTAAATAGCTTAAGGAGATACCAATTATAGGAAAGCAGAAAGCCTTCAGCTCAATTTCAGGTCCATACCAGGACAGCAGTATAACTTAATTAATTGAATGAAACAGAGCTGTATTCAAGTATGCAGAAGCTAGATAACGTTTGTGTTTCTGTTTTCAATTTCAATCCAAAGCCTGGGAGAACAGTCGTAAATTTCACAGGAAAGCAGCACTGCAGAGGGTCATGTTCTAAATACCAATTCTGTTAGTCAAGGACTGGACAAAGATTATTCCCTCTTCAGGACTACAGTTTGTGTCAGCATTGAAGCTCTGTGGCAGAAAAATGAAAACTTGATCTAGAAAGACAAAGTTAATTTGCAGTGCAGACTTCCAGAAGGTTCATCTGCTCATGAAAAGGAGAAAAAGTCATGTAAAGAGAAACTATCCTAGAAAAGTGATCATTGCATCATTACATCGATGTCATAAATACCGTCTTTTTTTTTTTTCTTTTTTTTTTCTTTAAGATCTACCCTATCTTACAGTATGCATTCACAGAAAGCACAGACATAATGGACTTAAAGAAGTCTTAAGATCAACAGATCTGTTGGGTTTTTTCTGAAGTAGGGAAGAGACATAAGGCTTCTTTCCAGGGCATGAATCTTTCATGAGTTTATGTTTGTTCCACCTCAAAGAAGGGGTAAAACAGAGTACTGCACTTGTTTCTGCAACTTGTAATAGTTTAGCAGTTGCTATATGCTTTTGGTGCTTTTGCTTAGCCTAACCAGAAAAATTAAGAGCATTCCTCATCTATACTGAAATTCTTTTTATTTATGACCTTTATATTCTTTGCCCTTACTTGAGCAAGGTGTGGTAATCCGAGCTGAAAACAAATAGAAGGAATATATGTTTTGAGAGTTAAAAGATCTGCCCCAGGGAATCTCCAAGGCAGTGTATTGCTCTCAACTGGGCAAGGCAGGATGCAAGACACCAGGAGCCGTAGGGGTGACTCCATCTTGCAGACAGAAGGGCCTGAGAATCAAGAAGAGCTACAGGTCTGGGGTCTTGTTACAGATTTCTAGCTCTTAATTATTGTTTTCTAACCATTTTAAATATGGATTTTTTTTTTTTAATCTAAGGAACAGGTTCCTTTATAAACGAAATCACTATAGACTTGCCTGTTTGAAAATCGTCAAAATAATTAGGTACACTCCTATCAATGACAGATGTTTTAACCACTCAACACTGATTACATTTTCAGAATAGAGAGTTGGATTAAAATATAGTATAAAGTATAACTTTATACTATATTTTATACAGGTTTTGCTTGTCATCATTTCTTGCTATTTAGTCCACAGGCTGGGTTTGAGAAGACAGGACAATTCCTATCCTCTTCTCTTTATGCATGTTGCCCATGATTAAATTCTGCTCTCAACTGCCACAGTAGAAAAAACAAAACATTTTGAAGAATCAAATATCACAGGTGCAGGGAGGTTCTTCAGAGAGTCCTTGAAAATGTATACTGATACTTCAGTAATTTTTGTTAATTTGAAAAATACATACATATGTATATATATATATACATATATTTTGTATGTGGCTCAAAACTAAAGCATGGTCAGGGATGTGGGAAATGGAATACAAGGAACTATGGGTAGGAAGTGTCACTTTGCACTATGTTGGTAGAAGGGATGTGTCCTCCAAAAGAAGAAGTCTGAAGACACATCCTAAGGAGAAATGCTGACATTTTTCTGCCTCCTTGTCCTCTCTTGGTATCTTATTTTGTTGTTCTTATTCACCTCTCTCCTGAGAGGGGGCTGGTTTTTTGTTTAGTCACATTCTACTGACAGTCACAAATACCTAAGAAAAGGTTTCCAATATAGCACTCCAGTTTCCTCACATTCCTCCCAACTCACCCCTGCCCATGAGAATTCACATTTGCTGTACACACACCCGTTAAGAACTGAATTCTGACAAACATGAAGCTGATTTGTAGTGATGCTAACAAAATGAGGATATTTTCACGAAGTAGTACTTTCCACCAAGTATTTACTTGCTTTCTAAATGCACATCCAAGGGATGTGTTCTGTTTAACAGCAAGGAATTACATTTGCCATTGGTATTTCTAAGGCAGCATTTCTGCTCTGTGCTGTTGAGCTTTTCTTTGTTATTATCTGAGCTGCTTCGGGGGTACACATGCAATAACTGTATATGCTGTATGTGATTCATCTTCTAGTTGTAACATGTAAGGGCATGTGCCAGAGCAGCAAACCCTTGGGAAAAAAAGATACAGTGATAAAAATGAAAATACTGTATACTAATAGTACCCTTCCTTCCACCTGTAACAGTTGCTTTTTGTTATCAGGAAAAGCATGTCTGATTTGCATGTCTGAATGAAGCAACAAAAATCCCATGATGCTTCATTCTTAAACTCTCACTTGACAAAGTTTTTGTGGTTCTTCTAGGCTAATTTAAAGAGGGAGATATTTGTTATGGGTAAACCTCCTCGTAGCCCAGTGATGACTAAGAGATCCTGCAGCTCACCTGTCAGAGGTCACAGCTATTCACACAGGGTATGGTACTGGCTGCCCAGTGTGCAGTAACAGCTTTTCCATGGACAAGGAGCTCAGTGTCTAGTCTTTCAGTATTTTGCTTTTACCCAAGTGTCTCAATACAATCAGTATGCTGTGTTTTCTTCCTGTTGTGCTTCTGTGCTATGACTGAGTAAAGGCAACAGGTCTGTGTGTGCCTGAACTTATTATATAAATCCATCAGCGTACTGTATCTCTGCAGTACTGCATGGTATTTCCAGTGCTACAAGGTGTTTATATTTAGTCTGGTTCTTTATATTTAGTCTCATTTTATTAAAGTTACTCCTCTCTTTCAAAGCATTTTTAATTTATTAGAATTACAGCTTTTAAGAGTCAAAAATTTATTCTTCATTGCATGTATACAGCCTTTTGCATGCATACACATTGAATTTTTGGTTTTGAATCCATGTCCTTCTTTTCAAAATGTTTTGCTCCTGCTGTATTTTTTTCACTCAATACTGTCCTCTTCATCCAAGCAGTGTCATTACAGATTTTAATACTTTTTAACCTTTCCCTTCTTGTCTGTAACATAGCTGTAACACAACTCTAATATTTTTACATAGCCAGAAAGTCAGGTTGTTTAGAGTTTGCATGGACTTTGCTGAAAAAGGTGATGTACATTATGAAAAAGGGAGGAAGAAAAAGTCAAACAAACACAAAAACCCCATCCTCAACCTAAATGATACGAGAATGAGAATTTATAGCTTATGTTTTACTTTTGGTTTAGGATTTAATTGTCCTTTGCATTGGTTTCTTAACATTTAGCTCTTAAAACTGGTAATGGGATGAATTGCTTTCCATGCTGTTGCTCCTGATGTTAGATGATCATCTTTCTGGTGCCTGCCTTTTTAAAATTTGAGTCTTAGTTTAAGGTATGCAGGTTTGTGTAACTTTCAAAGTCTTAGCTTTTTGGCAGGCCTCTGTTTGCTTCCAGGCATGAGGGGACAGTGTTTTCTTCATCAATGAAGAAAAGACAGCTCAATCCTAGGAAGGCCAGGATTCTTGTAGTAGCAGACAAACACCACCTCACAGAAAGTCCAAAAAAAAGCTGTAAAAAAGGGATTAAGCCCTATTTTAATTTTGCACATTACTCCAAATGAATGACATGTAACCAGTATACTAAGAGGAGTGCATTGGTCAATGTGTAGTGTATTTAAGACTTTAATTCCAAGAGTACGAGAGCACATATCATGGACCTAATTTGCATGCTCAGGACTCTACAGAACTTTTATATGCAAGTGCAGTATCAATCATGCATGAAAATCAGGCATACAGCTGGCACCGTTTTTAATGTTTTTTGGATTAGGTCCTGCAAAATTTCCCAGGAAGTAGGATAGCCTAGTAAACTGAGGTGCAGCTGAAAACTAGAAATCTTTGCAATAGTCCCCTGTCTAGCCAATGCCACTGTGTGTGGGAATGAGAGCTTAAGGAAAGATAACAGGGAGAAAGCTTCTAGATGTCAGCTGGGGCATTATTGTGGAATGCATCCAAATAGAGAGCAAGCTCCAAGGTTGCTCTGTTCAGATATACCACCAATTACTTCACCCTGTTTCTCCAAGACTGTAATTTTGTCAAAAGATTGTTTTCTCTGGGGCAATAACAGAGTTGAAAACCATGAGTCATCTTGATTCTTATTACCTATTTCTACTGTAGTTAATTAACAATAGAACAATTTATGAAGCATATGCAGAAAAAGAAGATAATACTAACCTACCCAGTTTCTTCCTGGCTTGGTATTATGTTCAAAGCATTAAATCATTTGTAGCATTGTTTAGGACTTTTACTTCCATTGTTTATGGGAAAAGTCCTTAACCTCGGTTGAGTTCTTTTGCATCTCTGACTATCTATGGCATTCAGCTCAGTTACAGACCTGATGAAAGATTAGCAGCAAATAAGGTCAGATTCCAGTCTAAATACAAAGCATTCTGACTATTCTCCTCTTGCTTGACAAGCCAGCCATCGAAGGAGGGTTACTGAGAACTGTTTAATTTGCAATCTTTACTGTTTATTCTTTGGTAAAAATTATCCATCTTTCTTGTACAATGGCAGAGGAGAGTTAAGTGAGGGAGAGAAGACAGTAAAGAGTATAAACAATTTTTTTTTTAACTTTGAAAACCTCTTTCCCACCTAGCATTCAATAATATGAATGAAAAAAAAATCTGTAATCTACCTGCCTGCATATTTAGGTACCTTTTAAAAGTATACTCCATAGACTCTAAAGTACACACTGTTCACAATATTTTCTGCACATATTCGTAGAAATTGCTGAAAAGAAATTTAACTCATTTCATCTGGAGATGTTGAGAGGGAAAAGAGGGGAAAAAACCTAACAAACTACATCCTGTGTTTTTCCATTCAATCTTTGTCATCAGCCTGTGGATTGTTTACTGCTGCTTTCTCTCTTGGAAGACTGTATCATCTTCAAGAGTGATAAAAGAGTGACTGAAATAGTCAAACCAAGAGAGAACCATGGGGCAATAAGACAAATTCCATGGCTTAAAGATCAGGTTGCATTTTACTCAATTCATGAAAGAAAGTGCTATGAGCAATGTTTGATATCCACACTCCCAAAACAGATATGGTTCCCAGACTTGTCTGTACAGCATGACCAGAGGGCATCCTCAGTCAGCAGAGAATACGATCCCTGCTCATATCAAGAGCTTTCCCAAGCAGCTGCTCCTGCACTTTCTGGCCCCAGCCAGATTCTAATCAGTATAAGTCAATGACTTTCTAAGCAGGATATGGTTTCTGTAGAAGGTTAGTATTTTTCATTTCCATTGCATCCAGATGTATTGAATATTCGTGGTCAGTAATGCTCCATTAAGAAGGAACATAGTTCCTTTCACAAAGCTTTGCACTGGAAATACAAGCTACTTTTTTCTGTTGAAGTAAAAGTGTTAATTGTTATATTCACACAATTAAATGTATTCTTCAAATTTTTTTTCTGTTCTTTGCCTCCCAACAGCCTGCATGGCTTGAGATGAAACAGAATTAGTTAAAGCATAGCATGTTACGCCTGCCAAGTTAGTACTCTGTGTGTGTAATGTAAATTGGTATGTTGTTCATCTATGAATATTCTAGATTCTGCCATTATGTATAGAAGATTTTATTTCTGCTTATCTAAAAATACATTTCACCCAAAGAATGTATGATGTTCATCAATTGCCTCTGATTTTTCTAATGTTATTTCTGTTTCACAGTGAAGAGGCAGCAGGGTTCTATTCCAATTTTCTACTATACTATAAATAGAATGGACTGTTAATGAAGTTCACAGTTTTGTTTAGTTTTTATTATGACCTCCAAAAATCAGATCTTTAAACATGCCAAGATTCAGTTGTTTGTCATGTCTCTTAACAATTTATTGTGAGTTGGAAGGGGGGCAGAATGGGCCATGGTTTTACACAAGGTAGAATATGAACTCTTGAGCAACTATGTGTTACACCCCTATCCAACTATTTGGACCTTAAACTGCAAATCCTTATTACATTTCAAATCATTTCATTTCAGCCACAGCGTCCTGTGCTTTCTCATGAAAACATACACAGTGGGGGGGAACCGTAAGTATACTTCTTGTCTACTAAACCAAAACCTAACATTTAAGGAGCAGCCAGCCCATCATCAGATAATTTTTTAACTTGCCAAGTACAATTATGAAGAAATTTCACAGATTTATAGATAACTGCATGATGTAGGAAGATATCCAAGAAGGTCCCAGAGGGCAAAGCCTTATTTGTTTCATTTTGCATTCAGTGCAGGCAGACACAGCAACTTAACAGTTCTCCATTGTCTATACTTATAGAAGGGATTTTGACATTTTTTATTGTCTCCATTTTTACATCTCAGCAAAATGACAATTCTAGATTTAACATTGATTCAACTGCTCTGCTTTACTGACTTGATACAATTATTCAGAAACAGTTCTGGATGTGAATAGAGAGAAAGAAGTAGCTTGATAATGTTGATCACAGGAACACAGGCTCACTCATTTTGGTGTGATTTACAAGTGCAATTCAAATATGAGATACAAGAAAGCTATTCTGAAAACTGGAGAAGAACCTAGAACTCAAGTCTTATTTTGACAAACATTGTAAGTGCTTGGGATATTTCAGTACTGAATGTTAAAATGCAAGTTCAGTGCAAGATTGTTTCAAGATTTCTCCCTGTGCCCCCAGAATTGCACTCGGGTCCTGCTTCAGTGATCACTGAAACCAGTAGTCATTCTTCCTTTAGCATCAGAGCACTTCAGCATATGCCCTATTAGAGCATTCTTCATAAAATATTAAGTTTTCCTTAGTCATTTGAAGATGGAAAAGAGGGGCAAAAAGTTACCAAATAGCTGTACCACAGATACATAATTAGATTTTGATATTTAATCTCACTAAAACCACAAGTTCCTGTTGGTATTGTTGAGCATACTGGGGCACCTAACTCAGTTTTGAAAGCAGTAACTGTCTAATTCATTTTGTTCAATACCGTATAAGTAGTTAATGACTAAAGTTATTTATTCCTAAAATTAAAAATAGAAATATATTTAAATTGCCAACTAACCATTCTTTCCCTTGAAAATGAATTCTGTCAGTATTGTAAATGCTAGTAGAGTTTTCATACTTAAGGTAAGTCTTAGATTAGCAGAGAGAGAATGAAATTACTACAAAGGAGTTTTTAAAATGGATTATCTAGAAATGACTAAGATTCAATTTCTAAAGTACAAAGAGAGCTAATTGGGAAGTTCTTGTTACTGTACTTGAGTAAGTAATTGGCTTGAATCCTATTCATGACACATTACATCTGCACATCCTGACCCCTTGGAAGCTGCATTTAATTATTTTTTGGAATTCACCATAGCTCTGCTTTCCTGGAATGATGATAAGCATAACAGAAAATATTATTGCCACTTAGTTTTTTGCACAGATTGTTCTTACTCCTGGTACGCAGATTACCAAAAGTAATTGCTTAAACAACCAGTCTCTTTCCATTTTGTTAGTGTAATTAAAATATAAAAACAGACTTTTGGGGCTTGGGAAGATACTGCCAGTTACGAGAAGTTAAGTTAAAATATTTTTTTTTCTTGGAATATTGTCTTCTAATCTCTGAACCAGCAATGTGAAAAATAAGTGTAGTTTATTCAAGATGACCATCATTAAACTAAACCTAGCACCAGTCTGTATATAGGATTTTTATATTGGGCTTTCAGGAGCAGGAATTTTTTACCAAAATAAACACCTTATAAACCATGAAAACTTAGCCAGAATGATAAACACATCAATGGGCAAGCTATCCTGTTTTTACTGGGTAAAGTGTAATAGTGGCATTAAGGTTTAAAATTCAGTGAACTGTTTTCAGAGAAAAGAATGGATACAATTATGTTTTGCTTCAGTATTCTGAAATTAAAACTATTTCCTTTTCACAATTTCTGCAGTTTTACCCGGCTTCTTTATACAGAGTCATTCATATCTGAGGCACAGTTGCTTAGAAAAAAAAGGCCAATTCTGACTCTGCAGTACTCATGGGCTTGTGCAGCAATCTTCCTGTGGGCTGTCAGCCCAAGAACCCTCAGTTCCCCCTAGTGAGAGTTCATTCTTTCAATTCAAAAAACTTCAATTAAAAGCTGGCAAGGAATGAAAGACAATGCATTTAGTAATTGCACACCTCTTGCCATTTATCCACCTTACATCCTGCAATCTGCAGCCCTGGCCAGGTGTAGAGACACAGCTCAGGGTTTGAATATTGTTTGAGTTTCCATCCATATGTACTCTGATTTGACTCAAGCCTCTCCCTCCCTCTCAGAGATAGTATCTGTGTAGCTGAAGAGCCCGGGGAGGTCCCCCAGCCACAGTGACAGTGTGTGAGAGCAGCTGTCCTGGGTACCCCTCGCCTGTGCTGAGTTGCTGGCTTCACAGAGCTTAAAGGCAGAACCACAGTTTTAGGTGCTGATCATGGAAGGTTATCAGGGCTAGCACATCTAGACTCTCCTTTAGAAGAGTTTGGTGACTGAACTATAAAACAATACAAAAATTTTTAAAAAAATATGGAAAAAAATTTGTTTTTGAAACAACTGGTTGAGGAGCCATCAGGCTTGCCTTAAAACCCAGTCTTTAGTGCCCTGTGAGTTACCTTTCTAATGAAGGTTTTATTTACTGTAAGTTCCTAACCCTGAAGTCCACCAGGCAAAAAAACAAAAGTCCTTTTCCCCTCTATTTGCAAGAAGTGTTTCTTCTTAGTTAGTGTTTAAACCAGCTCCTTTACTTGAGCAAAAGTGCAAGGAATTCTTACTTCTTTTTAAAATGCATCATTTGTCCTATTTAAGGTTTCAGGCTCTATATAACTATACTCCTAGGAACGAAGATGAATTGGAGCTCAGAGAGGGAGATGTCATTGATGTGATGGAAAAATGTGATGATGGATGGTTTGTGGGTATGTTTTAATTTGGTTGCTTTCTTCTTTTTTTTCCCCCGACCTTTGCTGCCCTCTTTGTGTAGTGTCTTTTAAACAACTTGATTTTTGGCATTTAGTGTAATAAACTTGAACCTGGCTTTATCAGGAGAAATCCCAACCAAAATCCACTGAAATTAGCAGGTGATTTTGCACTTTTGTCTTTTAAAATTGGTAGATGCAAATTGGCACACACCTCCAGATTGTTGCACAGCATTGTTGTAATTTGTGACACAGAAGGGACTGTGTATTACTTCTCTCTTTATAAAGGCCAGGTAACTTAAAACTTACTCACACAAATACATCTACAGCGTTGACTACTTGTGAAACTCAAGTATTACTGAACAAACAGCGATTTCGTAACCAGGCCTAGATAAGGTGGCTTAATCATTTCATAAACCCTCATGCACACAACAGCTAACTTAATCATCTGACTAATCCTTAATATTTCAAAAATTCAAATTATTTAAATAGACTTGATGTTGTTGAAATTAAATTATTTCTATGTACCAAGAATTTTAGCACAGCTTTTAATCAGGCCTAACAATTTAATCAAATATGCCTCTTCATTTGCATTTTTCTTCCTGCAGTTATACTTTGTTAAACCTCACAAATAAAATTATATAGTATGAGGAACTGTAGATCTTTCTGTTTGTGCAATATTAAAAATTTTAAGGCCATGCTTGCATAGTGATTTTCTGTTGTTATTCCCATCTTTCATCTATTGCTTCTAATTTCAGGAACCTCAAGAAGAACCAAATTCTTTGGTACTTTCCCTGGAAACTATGTCAAGAGGCTGTGAAATTTTTTTTTCTACTTATTTATGCTGCATCTCTGCAACACATCTGCATAAAGCTGCTAGAAAACATGCTATGCTGGCCTTCTGTTTTCTTGCTTGCAGTCTCAAATAGAGGCCATCTAGTTCATCCTCATCCCATCCCACCCGCCAAACCGTTCCAGCAGTATTACAGCAACGACCACAGTGTGAATAACTAAGCTTTTCTGAGACAAGAGGAATAATTTCAACATTTAAATATTCCCTGGTTTAAAGTCTTTTCATGTGAAACACAATAGGAAAAGCCTGATGACAGGTACACAGATGAGTTGCCATGGGGGGTAGGGGGTAGGGGGAGGGGGGAAAAGTATTCTTGGTTTGAACATTTGTGGTACTACCATGAAGTCTGGTGGGATTTTTTTCAGCATGCATGTAATACATGGGAAAGTTGCTGTTTACTATTTTTTTAAAAATTGATTTTACACATTCTTATTAGCTTGGCAGCATTTGTTGCTTCCACATTGCTGTGTCACGGGTTTGCCTATTGTACCGGTTTACAATGTATGACAAACTATAATATAGATTTTTTGCCTGCACTTGTATGCTGTAACAAATGCACAGTGATTGTAAAATCTCAAGCAAGCAAAGTGAAAAATGGAAGAACTGCAAGTGTACTGAACGGGTGCAATGGTATTGGCTAAATCTTTTTTCTTTTTTTCCCTAATGAAAAACTGTAGTAAGCCTGTAGTGTTTTCTGTTAAAAGGTAAGAAGTGCAAAAGGCACAAAGACCTGGGAAAGAGGACTTAAGGAAGAGACAGACAATGCTGTAAGCATAGACAATAATAATGTGCTACTGATGTCTGATATTAAATGGTTGTAATCAAAATGTTGTAATAGTAAGCAACATGAAGTGTAAGAGGTTAGTGTTTTTACTTATCAGGAATTTAAAGAAGCAGGAAGTAAACAGTGTTAGTGCAAAGGGTTGTTGGGTTTTGGTTTTTTTCTTTCCTAACATAGCCACCTGAAAAATATTCACAAGCATCATGTACTGATTTATTTCACTATATATGTGTATGTATGTTAATGAAACCCAAGTTACGCATTCTTTTTAGGAATTTAGACAGAAAAAAAAGTCACAAGTATTAAAACAAATATATTTTAGAGGTGTTGGGTTGGTTTTTTTTTCTGAATGAAACAAGTGTTTGAAAACACACATTTTCCACAAACAAAGGTAAGCATAAATAGCAAATGATATTAAGGCACAGGATGATAATGACTATGGCTTTATAAAAATAAAAATTCAGATCTGGTTTCTTTGGCACCTTATAGATGGCAAAAGCTTCTGCTGCATTTTTCATGGGTAAAGGATCAAAATTATCAAAATGTATGTAGTCTCTGTAGCATTTTGTACATAAGTTTGCTTTTTTGTACAGAGCCATTTGGTTGTTGATTTTTAAAAAATTAAGTTTCTTATTTGCCCTCTTCACATACAGAACATTTCAATGCGTTTTTCTTTTCTTGCTCTGTTTACCATAAGCACATCTGGATAGTGCAATTCTGTAAGATAGCATTTTATGCAAAATTTTATTAATTAAAATATGGTTTACCAGCCAAATCTAAATGTACATATGTCTTTATTACTGAGAAAGGTCATTAAGGCAAAGGTAAAGAAACATCTTTGTGCAGCATACCTTTATTATTGCAGATTTCATGGCAAAAGCTTTATATTCAAAGGCTTTCAATTTTAAACTAGGTCTGCATGCAGCTTTGCTGTGAGATTAATACTATCTTTGATGCCATTTATGATTGAAGACTTAAATATCTGTTGCCTGTGATATTTAAAAAGTACTGTTTCTACTCTGTATCTGATTTTAGAAAAATGCAGGTTTTTCATACCTGGCTTTCAGGTAACTGACTTTGAATTCCTACAAGCAAAAGGTCTCTGTGGTTTTTTTTCTTGAATAGACTTCTAATAAATTTTGCTTGGAGTACAAAACAGTTTCCCCCATCATTTCTTATCGCTTAAGTATTGCAAAGTGCTTAACTCTTCAAGCTTATATGCAAATAGTTACACCTTGTACTTAGACACACACACAGACACACACCCCTTCAAGCATACACCAGTTATATAAACGGGCAGCTAGCATTGCCAGTGCAGCTCTCAGTTGGTCCCCTTCCGTGTCACCCCTGAAACACCTGAATGCAAAAGCAACGTTGAGGACTTCCTGCATAGTGTCCCAATTTGCGATGATTTTTCTCTTGCCAGAACCACCCTTCACACAGAAACACAAAGGTAAAACACACAATGGTAAGTCCTTTATACATGCCATATACATCCTAATTCTTCAACAAAACCAAAATGAGAACTCCCATGTAAAATGACAGCATAGGAATGAGAAACCTTGGAACAAGAAGCAAAGCAGGTTCTGGGGTTTGGGTGGAGGTTTTGTTTGGTTTTTTGTTGAATTTTTTTTCACTGCCTGGTAGCACAGTTACTGCTGGTGCCTCAGAGTAGCTCTTTGGTCCTTCTTCAGCATGCCACACTGGCCATTCCTGCCAGGCTGCTTCTTCCCAAATGCTGCGCACAGTGTACTTCTACCACTAAAGAATCCAGTACAACAGCAGCCTGCATTTGGGCAGGAATAATCCATTTCCTCAAGTCTGATTTGTGCTCAGTTTTGTCTTTACAATTTCTGGGCTGGAAAATAGTCTTCTATAAAAACTAGCCTAATAACACCAGCCGGTTAGTATAGTCTCACTAACATAAAGAAATTCTGGATAGTTAGGGGTCTGAGTGGTTAAGGGGTGAAATAGAATCCTCTGCTAATTGCAAAGTGAATGAAAAAGGGGAAAATGTATGCCATTGTAATGAGAATAGCAAGACGTTGACACTTCAGGAGAAGATTGTAGTCTTAATGTTTTAGTCAGAATGTAAAGAAATACTTAAGTATGTCTAGATAAACGCAACATACTCAATTCTGCTAGGTCTGCTGAAATCCCAACTACGCTATTAAGGAACAAACTAAAGGATTTTTTTAGTTTCCTTGTATAAGCCCCTATAAAATCATGAAGGACACCCCACAGGACTAGATGGTGCTTTGTCCTAAAAGCCAGAGCAGGAAAGACCTGGAGAATTGGAGGCCAGCCAGTTAATATCTAGGAAAATATGAAAACAGATCAATTAAAAGCCTTAGATATTCACTGATTTTTCTGGAAAATTACTTATCGAACCAAATTCCTTTTCCCTTGTCAGCATATGTAGCATGCGTCTTGATTTCTATTAGGAATTTTTTTTCAATGCTATGAGTTGGCAGCTAGGTTTGCAGACTAAGGAAAGTCAGTGCCAGTGCAATAAAATCAAGTCTGTTGCAGAGTTGCACTACATTACAGACAAATAGGTAACATAACCACAGCATCCCTAAAAACCAGTTGATCTCAGTACCTACCCTCCAGTGAATATATTTGCTGTCAAGGCAAAGGCTCCCTAAAACAAGAAAGCCCATACCATAGCAAGAAGCCAGGGAGACTAATGCATGAGCAGTTCAGGGTAGTGATCTATATCCCAAACTAAGCAAAGGGTCACCCTAGCAGGTCTCACATTCTGTCACCCACGCCAAAGCAAAGCATGGTGTCACTCTGCCATGCCTGGTATTTACTAGTTGCCTTTTAAATGCTGATATACAGAACCCGGAGGGGAACACGAGGTGCTTCCTGTGCATTTGAAAAAGCAGTGCATGAGCCCATGGGAAGCTGGAAACATGAAGTCAGTAGCTCTAGAAAGCCCTTAGGTCATTGCTAAGTATAGTCCCTTACAGCATTAATAGTTACAGGGTGAAACCCTGCCTTTGCTCCAGTTAACAGCAAACAGATCGCATGGTATTGGTAATAATTTCTGTGTTCACTTGAAACTAAAATTGCACAAGAGAGAAGCACTACAACAACTGACTGTCCAATTTGGGTTGGTTTTATTATATTGAAGAGTATGAGTGCACACAGGGAGCAGAAACAGCTTCTTTAACTGCTCCCCCAAACAGAGCTGAGCAGATAGTTCCCTTTTTTAGTACCTGACAAGTTGGCTTTAAAAAAAATATCTTTTTTTTTAAAAAACAGTTTTATCCATCAGAAGCCCTTGATACAACCAGCAAATATCAATCAGACCAATACCTGAATCCATCCATACTACAGAACAGGGAACTGCCAGACCAACACAATGGAAATTGGTACCTTATCCGTAGACAGTAAATAGGGATGCTGAATTTAATAAGAGTTTCTTCTGAAACTTTATGGATAATCAATCAACACTATATAATAATGGCAATAAATGCCATTTATTTGACTGGATGCAAAAAACGCCATTTTTCTTTTATCCCTCCTGTAATAGCCAGATATTTAAGTTCCCAAGTCCTCAGAAAAATTGCCCAATGGAATCTATTGTTCTCATCAACATAGTGAACTCACATTCCTTTGAAAATTAAAAATACTTTTACACATATCTATGCAGAATATGACAGAAATCCACTGACAAAAGAATGAATGAGTTCCTGCTTGCACTTCTCCAAGTCAGAAACGATTTAGGCCAAAGGAAGTGATACTGGTGACTACTAGGCTCTCATTTATGGGTTTTGTGTCACTTCTGAAACAAAAAAAAAAAAAATAGCAGGATCTTCTAGTTAATATGGGGTGATAAAACCAGGGAAGAACCTGAACAATCCTACAGGTACAACTTCTAGTGCAAATGTGCTGTAAATAGTTACAGTGGGCAGCTGCACCCAGGACTCCCAGGTCCTGTTTCATTTGTATCAATGAGAATCCCATATATAATGTATTAAGAAATATGCCTTTTGATATTTAAAGTTTGTTTCCTTGGGTCACAGAGGAGCAAAGTTTTGTGGTAACAGGTTGTTTTATACTACAAAAAAGTAGAAAGCATTCTTATTAAAATAGCTTTAATGCCTATAACAACTATCCCGTACCAATTTTTTGAGAAACCTTTCTATCATGATGTCATATCTAATTACAAATCAGGAGCACAGAGGGTTCCACTACATCAGAATGGCATTACATCACAAGTGACACCATGGTGGGGGGAGGGAAGTGTTGACTGACAACCAGAAATGCGTTGCTATCCTCAGTACAGACACTCACATCTGAACAATTCATGTTTCTTGCTGCCAACACAAATAACAAACTTAGAAGCCATTATTTCATCACCCACATAAACGAATAGCAGAGTAACCCTCCTACATTTTCCACCCATCAGATAAATCAGTAAACCACTTTTAAAACATCCCAAGAATAATGTAATTATTTATTTCTACCAGTGAAGAATTACCAGAGAGTTACATGCAGTGGCTCTTCATACTTGCCTCCAAAAGGAGGGGTTTCACTTCTCTCTCAAAAGTCAATGTTTCCCTTTGCAAGAGGGGGCCCAGTATTCACGTGTGTCCACTTTGGGGGCCGAGCTCTAGCTCCAAGTGACTGGAAGAGTTGCTATTTAAATATCTTAAAGGATCTGGTCCTTTAAGATTGTTTTGGCCATCTTACATTAATATAAAACGGAGTAATTTTATCTCAAGATTTTCTACAAGTGCCACTTAAGAACCAAAGAAATAAACTGCTCTATTAAAATAATCAAGCCTTCAGTCATTTGCATTGAGATTTTTTTCCTCACCCCTGAGTTAAGCATACAAGTGAAACCAGCAGTGCGGATGGGGAACGCTGAGGAGACTGAACATGTCGTTCTAAGTGGGTCATTGCACTGCTTCTGTCACTGTGATTTGCTAGATAAACCCCAAGCATGCAGTGACCCAACTCATGCTTCCCTGGGTTAGTGCTCTGAACTGTAATGTGAAACATGTACAAATACCAGCTGGTTTAATACCTGCCAGAGGCTTTTCTTACACTACCACAGATTCATCTGTTATAGATAGGGGGTTTTTTCACACGTAACTGGAAGTATTTGAACAGGTGAGAATGAGCCCTTCCCTCCTTACACCATAAAAGAGGACAAATGAATGTGCCCAGTACGTCTGGGGTAGTAGAGAGAAATATTTATATGCCACGGAAGAGTTCAAGGAACTATTTATAGATTCATTTCATCTGCTCCTGCAGCCAGCTCGGAGGTACAAGACATACAGAAGCACACAACACAATCTGAAGCAGAAAGTATGAAAGCCATATGCCATCAAAACCACAGGGAAACACCCAGGTCACACAAAAAAAACCTCTGCTAGCCAATCCATACTTACATTCTGAAACAGGCATACTGCTACAGAGGGGTGCAAAATTTTTGTACCTACCATTTCAGTCACAAGGTGTTTTAAAGAAGAGTGGTCAAAGAAAGAAATTGGCCCAAACCTACATCAGCATCAGATAATAATTTCTGATCATCACAGCTTTAATTACAAAACTTCTGGGGTTTAAGCTGTTACAGAAAACTGACTTTTCAGTTGCACACATTACTGATAAATTCTGTGGACAGTACCCTGAAATTACTGCTAACTATCCAAACTTTCTCCATTCTTTGTAATACACACTTCCTTTGTTTATCTATTTCATTTCAGGGTCACAAACAGTGCAAGCTTCAAGGTAAGAATCCTCAAGGCAGAAAACCTGCAACTTACTTGTACAGCATTCATGCTAAGATATCCTTGATCCTTTAAGGTCTTAACCATTGCTTTAATGCAAGGCGGAAAACCACCACTAAATTAAAATAAATTGTGTCACTTACAGACATACCTTCACAGATACATCCTGTAGCTCAGATACAGAGACAGCAGATGTTTCAACCCCCTCCACTCAAAAAAAAAACCTAAACAAAAAACCCAACCCAAACAAACAAACCAAAAAAACAAAAAAACCCTAAAACCACAATAAAACACACCAAAATCAGAGAGGTGGGGTGGTTACTAGTGGAGAGTGATATCCCAAATACACTGCTCTGAGGCAGACAAGACCAGGGAGAGCTGTTTCAGGCCCTAGAAAGAGGATACCTGGCCATTTTATGGAGCCAGCCTTGTCATCCTTCTTCCTTCACCACACGCGTCTTGTGCTTCCATGAATGATTGCTCCCCAGGAAAGCCTTAGAAAGGTAACTATTGCAGTCAGACCAGACTAAAAAGAGAAAAGTGTACAATCAACAGGGGAAGATACAAACAGTTATGGCAAGCCCAAAGAAATTCTACAGGCCTGCCCACCCTGAAGGGTCTGTTTTTAAGCCCAGATGGAAATTTGACTGTCCTGGTTTTAAGCCCATCTGGAAATTACAAACCATGCAGCCGCTTGCTCAAGCCCCCCTACAGCAGTGGCCCATCCTACTTCTCCCTCCTTTTCTACCACTCCTTCTCTTCCTGTCAGCTCCAGAGGCAAAAGCACTATTGAAAGAAAGGCAGACATCCATGGAATATGAAACATTTTACTACTGAAAAATACTGCAATTCTGTTTTATTCCATTCAAGCTCTCACACTCTGGCTCTTGCCTTATCCAGAGGTCTACAAAAAGACCTCAGCATCTTGACATCATTACTGAAATACAGAACTTCCAAAGATGAAAAGGTCTCCTGCATCAGGCCATAAAACTTAGGTTAGCTAACAGCTCCCACAGCACATGGACTAGAGCTGGTTAGAAGATCCTGACTTCAAACATTCTGGCATTCCGTCAAGTGAGAAGACTTCAGCAAGTTACGTTTAAGCTCTGAGAAGTGCTAAACCAGAAATTGCTGAAATGCAATGGACAGGCGGGGATGGGGGGGGAATCAGTCTTAGGAAGACTATTTTATTGCATTTCTGAAGACTTCTTGGGTTTCAGGGGTTTTGGTGTTTGGTTTGTTAGGTGATTTTTTTTTGGCTGGAGGGCACTGGTGGTAAGGATTGCAAGCAAAACTGTTCCCAAGTCTTTATTTCCAAAAAGATTTTTGTTAGGATAGTTCAGTCACATTTCAAAGCACTACCTGTAAATACCATGATTTACCTGCCTTCACATTGTAGAATAAGAATTACCCTTTGAAAAGCCATGGAGGAATTACACCCAAATTCTGGCCTGGATTTCCACAGTACCAGCAAACATCAAGAACAAAAATTCCCAGCTATGGTATGAACTACATTAACTCCCCACATGCTGGAGTATGGCAATAGTGGATATTTGAATACCAGGTTTAAGGCTCTTTGTGGATATGCGTATCTGACAGTTTTCACATCTACCATTTCATATACATTTATTACATGTTGGTGAAATGTGAAGTTTGTCCTACTTAGGTTTCTGCTAGTTTTGTCCTTGCTGCAGTTCATAGTTTTTTCACAATACAGGCAGTTTTTGCAAATGCTTTCTCAATTCTATGCACTTACCTCTACGTTCACTGAACAGAATCAAGCAAATAGTCCAGTCAGAGCAAAGTGAAAAATACATAATTAATTACTTTCATTCGGTATTTCCTTTTGCTGATAAGAAACTAATTCGTGAACATGAACAAGCTGCCAGTGTCCTTTAAACAAGCAGAAAGAAATCAAGATAGTAATGGGGAAAATATTTACAGTATTTAGCTACATTTAAGCATTCTGCTTGAGTAACTAGAGCGTGCGTCAGGACCCGAGGATCCAGCTTTGTTGCTAGCTATATTCTGAAGCTGCTAATCTCTGGCTGAGGGCCCACCTTATACTTAAAACAGAATACAATATTTGTCTTTCAGCTGTTGCCGTTTGTCATGACCCAATAAACATGGCTCACTCTTCCATAGCAACTGCTGTTAAAATGCTAAGCCCAAGCCACAAAGTGAAAGAAAAATAGATGCTGAATGCAGTACTGTATGGATCATAAGACAGCAATCGTATATCAAAAGACATTCTGATGCCGGTTTCTAAGAGAAAAATACTCGGAAGTTTTGGCACTTGGACTACAAGTGACTATGACCTAACATGTGATCTCACATGTGATCTCATCGTTTGTTTGTGTATGAAGTCTTATCTCTTGGGAGACCACAAAATAGGTCAAGGTATTGATCTAGAGGTTTGACACATGCTTTGAAGAAACACTTGACTGCTCTGTAGTTAGAAAAAAAAAAATCCATATATTTTTTCAGGCTGAAGGCAGAACAAACTTTTGTTTTCCCTTCCTCCTAAGCCTCCCAGAGGTCTTGAGTCTGTAGACTAACACAGAACAACTGTAAATACCTGTTATTAAGGATATCTTTCTCTCACAGACACAAATGCACACAAGCTCACAGACAGGGGTTGACAGAAAAACCTGTCAAGTACAGCGATACAGAATGAGCCACCGTGGACCATGGTCCAAATCCTTCTGGTATCCTGTTGCTTACATGCCTCCAAAACCCTGTAGCCAGCCCCAGGGAAACACCAGCCACGCTCTCAATGGCATTCATACAGTTGGAGTACAGTTGCATATAAGTACTTTGCTCTGCTATATTCGAAGAGCCCTATGCAAGAGGACTATGCTACAGCCAAGGATAAAGGTGTGGTTAAAAAGAACTGCTTAGAATGAAAACTAGGAGAAACTTCAGAAGAAGACCCAGACAGGATGAGCAGCTTTGCCTCCCACTTTATTTCTGTCTTTCATAAATGTATTTTGTAGATAGTCATAGCATTCCCATTCTTTTGTTAGCTGTTATTTACAATGTAAGACATTCTCAATACGTCAAGGTAATAATTTAAAAATTATACATGGAAAAGATTTTAAAAAATCTTAGAGCAGGAATAAAGTACAAATCACAACCACACAAGGATAAGAATTTTCTTTTTAACCAAGAAATCACTGTTCTTTTCTTGACACTTCAGATCTTTTTCCAGATATAACTTTCACTGACAAAAATATACTAGAAGAAGGGAGAAAACATACATACACACAAGTGTTTCCATGGGGAGGGATATACACTATAGACAGGATATTTATTGACAGTTTCACCACTCCAAGAACAAGCTCTCTCTTGTTCTAATAGTAATCTAATAATTACTCTCCCTAGTAATCTAATAATTACTAGATGAAATGCTATTTCAGAAGCACTGCTACTACCTCCTGCCTGATGGGTTCCTCTAGTCACACACATTATACAATGGATCTATTCTTAGTCTTGAGTTTTGCAAAATTATCTGCAATTTTTGTTACACCTGGTGCTACTGAATAGAACCAGCTCCTTCTCCAGTAGCAGCATATGTAATCTCAATACATTCATTTTCCTATAACCTTTTATCTTGATTAGTTAAGGAGGAGAAAAAGGTCAATTATAACTAACATAGAAGGGACATACCACAGCATTTTGCGCCAGTTTTAGTCTATGAATAGTGTGGATACAGTAATTCACATGCCATGAACGAGACTTGAATAGCAATTACAAAATACATGTCTGAAAAGAAAGGATGCAATGTCTAAGCAAGATGTACACAGCTGAAGCTGACTGGGTCATGTCTGAAACACAGTTGTCCAAAAGCTTGTTTCTAAAATTATTGCTATTTGCTAAATTACAATTTAACATACCTCTTTGGAAGGCCTCATGCTACCTCCATCACTTCCACTGCCCGTTTCCCTGGTCCTAATCACCTTATTTCCTCCAGAAAGTCAGATAGCCTCTTCTTCTCTGTGCCCTGCCAATACTTGACTTGTATCATGCAACCCAGCACAAGAAAAGATGGATGGTTAGCTACCACTGGCATACTAACAGCATCCAGACATGTTTTGGCCTCCACAGACATAGGCAATAATAATCTAGTGGTAAATGTTTACCTTTTACACGTAAGGTTTGGGAAGAACAAGAGATAAATGTCTTTATGCCACTTGATCTCTTCACTACCACTTTAGTAAATACAAGCTTTTCTCTTGAAAAGACAAAGTTTCCATGTAGCAATAAAAGATTACACAGCTAAACTCATAAAATCATACATTAAATCAAGAAATAGGACTAATTCTTGTAGAAATAAAAAATAAGACTTTTCTTTTAATAGAGGCAGTACTAGGTGTCTGCAGAGGTATGTTATCATTTTTGTAGGTACGTGTCATTGCACACCTAATGAAGTATTTGGACTGTTTCCTGAATGCTGCTCTATAATATGCCTCATGAAAGAGGTTCTGTAAGTCTAACAACTGCTGTACATTATTTTTTCAGGTAATGTCAAATGGCAAGCACATCAGAGAGTTGTGTAACAGCCAGGTTATGTTGTTCAAAAAATTATGTAAGCGCTAGCATGTTAATTTATGAAGCATACTGGACTTATCTGCTGGCACAGAGCCTTGCTAACTTCATTCCAACTTTAGTCCTTTGAAATGAGCTTATCTCATTTCCAATGCCGAAATGGGCTTTAACTTTAAACAAAAAACGCATCAGCTTGCCAAATTTGGACATGACGTTTGACTGCAGCTATTAAAGGGAGCAGAACCACTGATGAGTGAATGAGCTGGAAAGAAAAACAACTCTTTCCTCAGTCAGCTTTAAGATTCTCCATCAGAATTTCTACAGGCTGTCAGAACTGAAGGGCAAACCTTCTTCCATACACAACAGGAAAACACAGACTCTCAGAACACATTCAACTCTCATAAAATTAATTATGACATTTGAGAAATGCAGCAATTAAGCACAAGAAACCAATAAAAACCAACAAATTTCTTTCCTAGTCACAACCGTATCTAACCCCCTGCAAAACAGGCAAAATTGAAACAACATGACAGAAGTGACACTTCAGAAAATCAGTGCAATAATCAGAATCTTAGCAACACAGATTGAGAGTCAATACATGCATATGTCAGTTTGCAAACAGAGTTGCAAACAAAGGGTATAGACATGAGTTTTCAAAATTAAGGTGAGCAGTACTTCAATGTCTTAATGAGACATCAGCATCTCATTCCATTCAATATACCATTTAGATTTTTTTTTCAAACTCTAGCTATTATTTTATAAATGTCCCCAACTCCTCCTTTACATTTTTTGAAAATTAAAAGGAAAACAAGGGAAAAAAAAAAAAATCAGTGCACAAATATCGGGTAAGATGAAAACCAAGTACATCTGTAATTAAACAACTTTTGAAAATAAAATATTTCAATTTTTACTTTCAATTTACTAAGAAGTTTATGAAACAGCTTGAAACATAGCATTTCACTAAAAAAAAAATCACTTTCCACTTATTGGCTTTTTAATTTAGAACAGATCCTTAATGTGGGCTTTTAAAGGCTCTGAGACACCTACTCCTCACTTGCTGAGTAGGAAGCTTCTTGAAAAAAACTGAGGTTTAAGTCTTCAGTCCCTGCAATATTCATGGAATAAATTTACCACCTTTGAAAGTTAAATAATTCGGGGGGGGGGGGGGGCGCGGGATGTGTANNNNGGAGACTTTCCTGGCATCCTGAACCTGCATAAAAAATTTAAGAAAAAGCTTATCAGTTGCAGTTTGCCACTCAGAATCTAAATAGCAAGGTACCAGAGTTAAGTGAAAATGATAACCAAAAGCTCAAAAAGAGAGGTCAGTTGACCTAAATCACTGCTTCAAAGCATCTACAAAGCTGGGACAGGCAGGGAGAAGTTGTAGGAATGTCCTTCTCCACCTCACATGTCTTTCCAGCCTAGGAATTTCTAATGCCTGGGAGAGAGGTACAGTGCAAGAGCCCTTCTTTGCCAGACGCATGAGAAGAATAACAGAGCTGCTTGTCATACGAACTAGGAAAAGTGGAGAGGATTTCTCTCCTGCCAGGAAAAACTAAGGATACTGATAATTTGTCAGACATCCACTAACCAAAAGCTGATAAGAAAAGTTCACCAGTATGCAAATTATTAATCATTTCTGTTCCCTAACAATGCAATTAGGAAAAACTACAATCTGTATATAATCAGTCTTATTGCTTTGGGAACTCTTTTAAAATAAGTCATATTTATTATAAAAAGACTTCCCATATACCCATGAGTTTTGAAATAGAAATCAGGCTGTGCAGTTTGGAACACTCTGACCTTTCACCTCTGGACAGCCAGTTTCAGTACATGCTGTTCCACATGTGAAAGTGATTTCCAGGCTCCATTTAGCATCCTAGACTGTTACTGTCTAAACTTCAGAAACAGTGGCCTAGTCCAATATAGTTCATTATGATATAGACTAAGCTCTGAAGTAAGACAGGAGGTTTATGACTTAAAATGCAGACTCTGAAGTGTTTGGAGTTTTTTGTTTGTTTCTGCCTGTACCAGGATTTATTCTGGTTCTGCAGCCTGAAATAGAGCACTCCATGAGTTTACAGAAGGATTAATTGGTTTTAAACATTTGCTCCTTAAAACTTTTTTATTCAACTCTCAGCCTGCCAAGTTGTCAGGAAAACAACATTTTCTTCCATCAAGGCAGGGACATACTGGGAGAAAAAATAAGAAAATGACATCCAGAAATATTCTGATGTGGGGTAAGAAGCATGCTTTTCGCTAGCAACACGGAAAACAATGCCATGCCATGGGCACAGGAGTTTGACTGTCCAAAGCTAGAGAGGTGGCACGGTGTGCAATGATGGATTTGTGCACCATGCTACAATTCCAATGCCTAACTTGTGACTCCAGCTCCCAAATCCCAAAAAGTTGAGTGACACAAAGGAATTTGGCACAGCTTCCCCCTCGCTTCAGTTTTTGAGGGAGGAGGAGAGTGGAAAAGAGTAGTTGTACTCTTTCAGATTGCATTGGATGGAAAAATAACATTTGGCACAAAAATCAAATGAAATATCAATCTGGAAAGCAAAAGTCTGCTTCAAACACTTGGGTAGTCATACTGTAAACCAAAAGACTACATTTGTTTTCTTAGATATAAGCTTCAGTGGCACAAGGAAAAAAGAAAAGAGGAAATGGGACACTGCTTCATATTTACAAATATC
Organism: Edolisoma coerulescens; assembly: GCA_013397115.1. Classification (NCBI taxonomy): domain Eukaryota; kingdom Metazoa; phylum Chordata; class Aves; order Passeriformes; family Campephagidae; genus Edolisoma; species Edolisoma coerulescens. The sequence goes on from VWZW01007554.1 coordinate 957,130, forward strand.
TATTTTCATAGCTACAACTATTATGAAAGAAAATACGATGCCCTAAAACCAGAGGGAAAAAAAGAAGATGTTCTTTACTGAAAGGAATATACCTTTGTCAAGTGGATAAAAGGCTCCGGCTTCAAAAAAGCTCAGCTGGGCATTTTGGTCTAGTACGTAAAAACAGAAGTGCTCTAGGTAGATAAACCAAAAAAAATGTACACATATTATGTAAATGGGTGAAGGACTTTCTTAAAAGCAGTCACTGAAAAGGAACTAGGTAACAGCCTTATGTGGCAAGCATCAAGCCAGTATTGCCTTTGAAATCTTTTATTTTTCTTTCCCCTCTCTAATTACAAAGGCGGGGGGG
>VWZW01007554.1:957500-997701 GCA_013397115.1 Edolisoma coerulescens
CAAGCTGAATCTGGGGAACATCAATAAAACAGGATCTCCAGAGCAACAGCACCTTGGAGAGCAAGTCACCCTTCCAGTAAACCAGGGCAGAAAAAAAATTATTCCTTGAGCAAGAGCTCAGCATTATATATGCATATGATTTCCACTGAAACTGAGAGCAATCACCTGCCTAGAAAAAAGTTAAAGCAACCCTGCTCTTACATATATCTGGCAAGACTTGTAGGGCCAGATGGGCAAATCTCAGTATAGTATAGAAACATGAACAAATTTTACAGGCACTTAGGCAATCCCAAACTTGGGTTTCTTAAAAAAAAACAAACAACCAAATAAAAAACTCCACACACAAAAAGTAAGCCTGCACATTAAGATATAAATCAATAACTTAATAATAGTAATTTGGAAGGAATCACTCTGGTGAACAAGTTATACAAGCATAATTTTTGACACTGGAAACTCAAAGCTTGATAATACTGTTTGACCTGACACTGAAATCTTTATATTTCAAAATCATTTTCTACTGAAGTGCATTGCAGGATTCAATATTTGAGATTGCCAGAGTTCAGAGAAAAAGAAAATGCAAATTGCACATGAAAGAACTCTTTAAATAAAAACAACTAGTTCATTCCCAGCTACAACTCAAAACACACTACAGGATTCACTAGGAAAGAGGAGCAAACAAAAGAGTACCAAACATCCAAGGCATTTTCACTCAAAGCAGATAATCAGGGAAGAAGAAAAAAGGTAAGAAACTGAAGTACTACTTGATGATAAATTATGACCCTGAACACACACAATACAATCAGGATGAACCATATATTGGCAATTTATTGAAGGCATGTACTGAGCCAATCTCAAAAGATGCCAGGACATACCAGAGTATATACTCTACTCATAAGGAATGAGAGGAATTTTTTCATCACCTTCAAAATATACAAAAGTATTTGAGCCACCAAGACTGAGATACCACTGACCTAAACACCTGCCTTGTTTCTTTAAATGTGCCTATCTTCCTTCACATTCCTAATGTAAGCTGTGCCCCCACCAGCTGACTGCCACCCTGCAAGCTCTTTGTGACACAGATATCCTTTCTGACGGTTCACTTTGAAAGAGTCACTACTACGTGTTTCGTTCTGATCAGGACGTGAATTACACTTTAATAATAGACGATATCTTTGAAATATTCTTGACAAGAACATAGTTACAAAAACCTCTGATGAACACCTATCTACTAACAAGCCACAAGTAAAGGACAACTACCTTAAAAAAGTGAAGATTTCTACAAAGGAAAAAAGACATCATCACCTAGTAACGCATTTCTCTTCCTCAGTATGAGAAATATGTATGACATCAGTCCAGATTTTTCAAGGCATTAGGACTGGTGCATGCCATGGTCTCAAGTGACTATCTAAAAAATGCAGCTGAAGGGCTGGGAGGACTTTTTAATGCAATAAACTATTACATTACAAATAAGACAAGATGTGAAACAAGACCTTGAGAGGGAAATCCCCTTATTAATATTTCTGTTTACATGAACCAGAGTCATGTACAAAGTCAAAGCACTGCATTGCATAGCTGAATCAAACACCAGCAACATAATCAGCATGATATCAAGTGAGCAACAAGGTTGCTTTAAGAAACCAGAACGACGCTGCATCCTGAAGCTTACTGATTATCGGGCTGAGGGGACGCTAAAGCAGCAGATAAAGTTGATGCATTTGTTGTAAACTTTCCAGCATTCAAGCTTTATTTGTCCGAGTTCGAAACTCCCCTCTGTGGGTGGAGAAGCCGAGGGACTGGCTGACGTCACCCAAAGAGTAGGGATAAAGTGCAGTGCCCACAGCTTTGGAATGAGTAAAACTTCTTTGGAGGTATAAAAGGTCGGCTGCCCTGTCCGGCAGGTGCTCTGCTGACAGCAACCTTCCTCCTACAGCTCAACGCCTCACACAGACCCAAGGAAAAAAGAACAGGAACCAAGGAAAATCTGTCCACAATGCCACAAAATGTTATTCTCCAAGGACCGTCACCCTGGGGATTCAGGCTCTCAGGAGGAATAGATTTTAACCAACCCTTAATCATAACCAGGGTATGTACGCTTTCCATTTCCTTTCTATTTATTCCATTTAGTAGTTGCTGTAGATTTTTGTCCTTTACTTTTCTGGAGTTCAGAGATGCAGACAAAGCTGCGAGTAGATTAAAAATTAGCTGCTAGTTCTGAGGAGAGCCAGCTGAATACTAAGAGTTTTTACAAGTTTTGTGTGACATGTTTCTGTGACTGGTCTAAGAGACTTTAGCTGCACTTCTACTTACGTCTCAAAATTAAATTCAAGGTACTTGGCAGCAGAAAAACTCTGGCATGATTTCCCAGGCTTTCAAAATTACATTTAAATCTACTAAAAGCAAGACCTTACTTTTATGCTTTCCACGACTAGCCTCTCTGATCACTGAGGGAGAAGACTGCTTGGCAGCAGCTCCTCACGTCTGGGAGTTTGTGCTTTGCAGATTAATCTGCCTCTTATTTAATTAAATCAAGTTCTGTTTATTACCAGCAAAGGCAACAATACCTGTTTTTACTTATCTGGTGGTTTTCACTTTCATGAATATTAAATGAGTGAGTTATTAGAAAGTTATCCTGTCCTGCATATGAAAGAGATAGTTATTTGGTGGGTTTTGCCATATTTGGAAACTGAAAGTTTACCTTACCCTCCTCCCCTAATAAATGGCAAGAATTTGAGCCTTCATTCTTTTTCATGGATTTTGAGATATTGGTTGAAATTTAAGAAGCCAGTTATTCAATCAGTGTAGCATACAACACACTGTCAACTGCCCTGCATCTACAGATGTAGATCTACTCAAAAGACAAGATACATATTTCTATATTTTGAAAATTGTGTTCAATGCATATCTGGCTAGAATTCATACTCCTTACATTTCTGCTGCTTTTCAGGACCTTAGACACACCAAATGTGTGTTCCATGAGCTTCCAAATCCTATGTGGTTTTTTTGCTTTTTTTTTAAAAAAAGCCCTACACTATGACTCACTGTATACACTATGCCTGATATTGAGTAAATGTCAAAAGCCTTGAAGGATGGATACCACTAGTGATGTCTTGCAGTAAATATGCTTCCAAACAAGAGTCAGTAGAAAGTTTAAGGACGATCTTTTCACATATTAACCAGTAAAAATTAACTTAGACATTCATTCCAGATGTATAAAAGTATTAAACATTTCATGTATTTTAAATAGAAGTTAATCAAAATGCTATTGTTTGACTGAATGTATTTACATAACAAATACTCATAGAATATAGCAAAGCCTTTGGAGAAATAGGAGACAAAAACATAGAATTAAAAAAAAAAATCTCTGGATGTTTTGGGGCCTTCATTGCCTTTTATGGGCCTCTAAAAGAAAAATAGTTTCCATTATCTCTAATGAAAAATATTTTAGCAGTGTCTGGTTTGTATTTTCTTTGTGTTTAGATTAAGTGCAATGAAGTTTAAAACTGCAATAACAAAGGATGTTACTATAAATATAACTTTCTAAAGAATAAATTACTTTGCAGTTGACTCATACCTACCAAATGCCTCACAAGATATAAGCCATCGGCTTCTGGCATGCTACAGAAATGCTCAAAATCACATTACAAGTAGTATAATGAAATATATACATACATATATACATATATATATATGAAAAAAACAAGGTTACATTTGTTTAGCTCAGGCCTAGGAATATGAACATTAAATTTGTTTAAAGTTAGTATTTTTGTTGCCACAGCATACATTTAGAAGAGTCCCTCTATAAGTATTTATGCAATACACCTTAAGAAATAGAGAACATTTCACAAGATTCACAAGTCTTGCCTCTTGAGGCCTAGGTGTTCCTTTTGTAAAAGGTATCATAAGCAGCCCATTGACACTAGGCTTAACTGTCCTGACAGGAAAAAACTAAACCATAAATAGAAATTATTTTAAAATTTATTCTGAATAAAATAATTGGACAGGTGTTAAGACTGGTTGGCTATGTCCTTGTTCAACAAGAGAACAAGCTTTTATCAGGACTTATCAAGAGAGACAGATGATGTGAGAGACCGTTATCCACCTGCCTAAAGAACAGATGTCACTTCAAAAGCTCAAATTGCTCTGCTGTTTTGACTGTTTCAAGCAAATGCAAAAACTACAGACCATGATCACTGGGAGAGAGGAAGGGGACTGGGAGACAGGGGAGGACTAAAAATCGACATATTCAAATTCTATTATGGTCAGAAAAAATTAATTAACTAGAAATACTGAAAACATTGAAATCCTTGGAACTTTGCATAGATGCAAAGAAATTGCGTTAATGAAACTGATTACAGGAACCATTGAAACTTGTGCAGTTTGGAGAGAATGGTAAAATATTATCAAATCTAGATTTAAGTTCTATTTTATTTTTATAGACATTTACCAATCACAATGCAAGCATTCATATTAACTCAATTTTATGTTTAGCCACTCTGTCTGCAGACATTCCTAACTCTCCTCAGAAAACACAGATCCTGAAATATTTATGATGCTGTAACTTGATAAGCTTTACAAGTCTATTGATGCAGAGAGGTTTCCGTCAAAGTTTTATTGGAGACATTGACCGTCATGCGGTTAAATAGTTAGCCCATGACAACATCTGAATGATCAACACATATTCTTGTATTTATCCAAATCCAGGATACCCAGGATACAGGAGTAACAGGCACACCACGCAGACATGGCCTGAAGAGCAAAGCAAAAATTTTCCCAAAGCAACAGTAGAATCTACCTCATGAAGCCACAGCGAGCAAGCAACAAACACTACAGTCATAGCACAATTCTAAGTGTTCAAAATACACATTTAATGTGTCACTAATAAGTCCTTAAGAAACAGTATCACATTATTGAGGTACCCACAACATCAATATCATACCCATGATATCTTGCCCAGCACAACATGGTCCCTTTCCATAAAATGTAGTCTGCAGGGCAGACTCTTCTCTGCACCCTATCAGGCCTGGGCACATAGAGCTCAGCATGCCCATCAAGGTGTTAAGGCCCAAGAGACACATCTCAGACGCTTGGCAATAATCAATTCGGCCAAGGAACAGGAAATACAGACTCCCTTCCCGTCCGTGCTCCCACCAAATGATGGCAACCACAGTCAAAGGTGTAAGTGGTATCACTGCAGCTGCTGACAACTTATAAAACCCAAGGGATTTAGGAGCAGCACAGAGCAGGGCATGTTCTTCTAGCAGTACAGCTGCAGGGGAATGTACTGTGCTAGACAGATATGCTACTTTATAAGGCAGGATCATTATCTCAGTGCTTTGCTGCAGTATGTCACAGGTACAGCAGATGATTTGTTGTGACATGTAAAAAACATAATCTGCAGAGTAACATCTGTAAGGGTTATACAAGCTAACTTACTCTTGAGAGGGAACCAAGAATGGCTGGGTTTGCCCAGTTAGGTATCAGAGCATCAACAGTCACACTGAAACACGAGGAATTCTGCTGCAGCTGGTCACGGCAGACATATTCACAACATGCTAAGCCAAGTCAGGAGCAATTCCACATTGAAGGGGGAAGAATGATCATACCTCTAACCCCTATCTTATTATAGTCTCAGTGTTGATCATTTATACTTGAAGCAGTTGAAGTTTGAGAAGCAGACAATTTTTGAGATTTCAGACTTAGAATTTATGAACAACTTCCTCGATTCATATTCAAACAGATTATCCAGGCACCTTAATGCTTTGTTAAGCACACAATACACTAGTTCATTCTTTTGAAGGGTTAGGGTGTAAAAGCCTGCAGCTGGCTACAAGCAGCCATTTGAAAAGTTTGCCTGACTTGATAATAACACATGCATTGTAGTTTGTTACAGTGATACCAGAAATAAGTTTACATGCTGGAATGCAGAAAAAGAGCTCACAAAACAATCTCTTTGATCATTCAGATCTAGCTAATGGAGATGGAAAGAGGAGAGAACGACTCCCTTTCACTGATTTTTGCCATTGTTTCAATACTAATACAGTGCAACTCATATCAAAAAGAATTTCTATTTGGCTTTTATGTTGACAGTAGTGTCCCCTTCAGAGACAAGTCTGCCAGCTTCACCAAAGCTGGGGTTCAGAACATGCTGGAGTACACTGGGCAGCTTACTCTCTTCCTTTGCTGGAAAACTGTGAAACGCCAGAGCTGAAAAATGTCTCCATAGCATGTTTTATGGTCGAGATAAGACTTGCTTTCGCTGTAGCAGAACCCATAGCGAGAAAAATTCTCACCAATAGCTTTTTTATTTAATACATGCCACAGATAAAAGAACTGCTTTTCGAAATAAGACTACATTGACATTTTTGTCCTTCACACTGGGATTCATTTACTTAAAAATAAGCAGCTAACGTTACTTTGCACGACTCAACTTGTCCATTCTGCTGTTCGAGAGCTGAATTTCAGAAGCTTATGTGCTACATGCATCAATTTCATGTTGCTGTCTAGGTAATCAAGAGTTGCCTAAAATGGCAACACACACATAAGGGACGGAAATCCCACTCAGTGACCTAAGACCTATTGTGTATGTGGTATGTGTAAGTGTAGTGGCAGAAGAAGCCACCTTTTGCAAATAGAGACCTGCAATTCTAGAACAAGCTTCAGTAACATGTAAGGTCATGGCCTCTGTACAATAGTTATTTTAAAGCAAAATTATGTTGCATTTCAATTATTTTGACAACCATAAAGAAGATTGTCAACTAGACAAAAAAAAGCATAGAAAGATAAGCTTAGGGCTATTTCTGTGAATGTCACAGATGGTGGTACATTTACATAAGGTATGAATTGCACCGCACAGACCACCATGAAGGATCAGGGCCACTGTCACTTAAATGCTGTGGGATTTTCAGCACTTTAAGGAGCTCAGCAACACAATTTCTTAACAGTTCTTTTCTTCTTCTGGTGTTGTTAAGCGGAAAACACAACGTTTTTTCAAGGAAATTATATAACGGCAGTTGAGAAAGAAGATTTAAAGATGAGTTACAGTAATTATAGAAATCAGAGTGGAAACTAATGCAGAAGTGTGAAGATAATTTCCATCAAATTTGGAGTTATGATGAATAAAACATTTATATGGTTACCTGACAATAGAACTACATATCCTCTGGCAAAGTACCTCCCCCATGCAACAGGAAATAGGGAAGTGTGGTGAAGGTTATTTTCTATCAATTTTCAGGCATGCATGGTGATTAAGCGGTTACATTTTGATCTTTTCAGATTACACCTGGAAGCAAGGCTTCAGCTGCCAACCTGTGCCCTGGTGATGTTATTGTAGCCATTGATGGTCTAGGCACAGAGAACATGACACATAATGATGCCCAGGAGAGAATTAAAGCAGCTACACATCAGCTTTGTTTGAAAATAGAGAGGTACGTGTACATTTCTGCCTATTTCTGAAAGAAGATACTACTCAATCACCAGTACAATTATTATATGGTGTAACTATTTAAAATAGTTTGAACAAGTTCACAAGGTCCTTAAAATTATAAGCAACTAGACCTACCTCTTAAACACCAGATCAAGCAAGACTCCCTAGAACTCTCTGTAGGCACAAAAAACCAGCTTCCCTCAGGTTACTCACAAGGTAATTCTGCTGACTGTACATGTCCTCTGTTTATCATCCATTAGCAAGCAGTTCTTCATGTTTTGGGGAAATAATAGAACCCTCATCTAGTGTCAGTTGTTGAGTGACCTCTCTGCTCTAACACTCCCTCAGCCACAGGTGCCTATCATTGCCTCCTTCTCCCAGCCACACATAAAGCTGCTTCTGTATCATCCCAGTCAGGGAAAACAACATTGTGTAACACTTTCGTAAGGGGTGACAAAGGAGTGAGTTAAAAGGCAATCAATCTCTTTGGTCACAACATATTAAGCCTAATACAGGATTCTCAAAGCAATGTTCAAAACAAAACTGATTTACTCCGTCTTGCCTAAACTGCAGTAATCCAGAAATTTTTGTATTCACTTGTCTCAACTAGAGCCAGGAAGAGAAACAACCCGCATCTTCACGTCTCCAGCTGAGTTTGCTCAGCCTGTAATCAGAATCACTTAGCACACTCTTTCAGCTGTCTCCAAAATTGACAGGCCTAATTGACCTGAGGGTCTCAAGGAGGCACAGCTTTTTATTGTAGCTGACCACAATATTTCTTCAGAAATACACAGTGTTTCTTTTTTTTTATTTAAGGAGTGTTGTTAAATTACTAGACAACACATCATGGTGAAAAACTCCTTCTGTTAATTCAAGGTTCATTGCTATTGTGCAACTTGAAAATTAGCTGCCACATTTCACTTTGTCAATGAAAACAGAACTGTAACTGATATTTTCATCTTTACTTCTGCGTATGTGACTGAAAGAATCATCTGTGCAACTTCAATTTCCCCTTGCACATACTTTGCATACCTAGATTGCACTTCTACATTGAAAAGCAGGCTTTACGTGGAAATTATGGTCTTTAAAGAAAAAGAAATTGATGTTTAGGATTATTGCTAATATATTCATACAAAATATTCTGGGGACCCAACACTCATTCTATGAACAATTAAAAAAATAAAACTAAAATGTTTGGTCAGCTCAGGACAGAGAGGCACTAATTTCCCTTTCCTTTTGAGTTCGGTAACTATTAACAACCTATTTCCCATTGTTAATAGCATAAATAATTTTTTTAAAAGCAGATACATTTTATATATATATTGGTTACATATCATTGAAGTATTTTTATGCCAAAACACTTAAAAAGCATAGAAAAAACCTGCAGATTTCCAACTGCATTATATTTCATGAGGACATACACAACCCTATAGGAATTCAACTTATTTAAATTCTGCCTTCCTTTCTTTCTTTCTAGGGCAGGAACTAAACTATGGTCCCCACAAGTTTCAGAAGACGGCAGAGCACATCCCTACAAGATCAATTTGGAAGCTGAACCTCAGGTATGAACTTTAAAAAGTTACCTAACCATTTCCATTTGCCTTTTTACACTCCAAATAATCTCCCTTGTGGTCATTAAAATTCTTCAACTAGAACTTCATCTGTAATTAGCCAGTTTAAGCCAATATGAACAACCATGATTATGTCATATAGGAACACCATTTTATCTGACTCAATGTTCTTCATTTTTCAGCTATAACCAAAACAAAACATTAAGAAGCTACAACACAATCTCATTTTTCTTTAAGAGTCTCCATATTGCCATAGTTTTATTATGGATATAAAATATGTCCTTTTATTCTGATCAAGTTTAAGTTGCTTTAACTCTTTTAGAGATTCTTCGTCATATGAGGAAGTTCTTCAATCAGGAATAAATATCAAGTACCTAAGTGATGAACTCATCAGATCACAGAATTCATTTTGATGTAACAGTCAGTTAAACAGAACCATAAATGCTGGATCTCTTTACCACCATACATTTTTACACCATGCCACAGAACTGAAGTTTACAAATTTACACAAGACCCATATACTGGTCAATGAGCAAATCACTCACCACTTCTGACTAGGAAAGTCTTGGTTGTTGTACATGACCAAAGCAAATCCAATCAATCGACAGCCAGCTCTCTTTTCAAACTCAAAAAAACCAACAAAAAAAGCTGCTCTGAGTTAAAGTCTTCGTATTGCTAATAGCTAATTAGCTAGTTACTGCTTACAATTAGTCCTTTATTTCTTTGTCATTCCTCTTTAACCTACATGAACATTTGCTGTTATCTCAAAAGTGGGGAGGGAAGGATATTCTGCTGATCCTGGAAGGCCAGGTTCAAAGAAAATATGTCAAAATGTTTATTCTGTGATACCCTAGAAAAAAATATAAGTGCAGATTCCACTTCAATAAATCCTGTGCAATAAATACTTCCACTAATTCTGTTTTCATGGAGACACTCCCAAACATGAATACAGCATTTCAGTGTTGCATTTCTCTATCTCCTTTCTGATCTAAAACTTGCATTAGGTGATACAGCAAACTTCACCAGAAATAATGAAGCCTCTTCAGCAGCAGGAATACTATAGAGAAGAAATAAAACTATTTTAAATGCATATTCTTGTGGAAGAGCTAGGATACATATTAAATGACTAGCAATGGAACAAATTCACTAGAAAAAGCTATAGAGAAAACCGTGCAGGCATGCATGACACAAGAGTAATGCCTTTGCATGAAAGCTGCATTCCTAAAAAGGACAGTTCCTTAAAAATAGATCACAAGATTTCACTAAGTGCTATTTGGCAGACTATTGAAAAGCAGCCTCCACTGGGCAATCAGAAAAACAGTTTCTCCCAGATTAAACAGCCAGCTATTTCATTTAGTATATCTCTTTTTTGCTCCTAGGAAATTCGGAAGTACTGAGTATACTTAATAAATAGTAGGCACCAGAGAAGCAGCAATGCTTGCAAACAAATACGCTAAACCATTCCTGGAATGTTTTACATTTTAGATTAAATTCTTCCATCCAAGTATCCATCACTCCCTGTGGAAAAAGAAATACCTATAGCCTATTTTTCTACAATTGCTGCAATTTAAAATTAAATTTTACAGCTTATTTAGTCACAGCATGAGACCCAGCAGCATGTATACCAGTAGAGAAAACAATACAAATTTTCTTAAATCTCAGACGACAAGTTTTTGCACAACTACAACCTGTGCTGCCCAAGTCTTATAAGAGTTTGCTGAATTCTAACAATAAATGCAGGCCCTGAAGCCCAGATGAATGGAGAAAAATCCAAAAGCATTAATGTGTTACTTCAAACATAAAACACTTTTGTCCAAAAGTATTGCATGCATTTACTGGTGTGCAGAAATGAAAAACTACTGAGTTCTATTTCTTCTATTTATAAAATAACCAAAATTACTCAAAAGATCATAGATCTTATAGATGTATCAGACTTTTTTCACTCTTGTCAAATAGACATTTTAAAATTCACCAAGAAAGTTAAGAGAAGTCAGTTATTTAAAATATATTATAAGCCAACTGAATAACAATAACAAATGACAACTTACACAGTCTTCTTAATAAGTATGTAATTCAAGTTTATAAGCTAATAAACGGAAGTTACAAATGAATGTAAACCCTATTTTAAATTGTTCAGCAATGTGGCCAAATATTTGGCCCAAGAATGCTTACTTCAGCTTCAATGAATGAAAATTATTCTACGGATACCTGGAGATGGCTATGTGAAACCTGATAAACAATTAAATACTGTGCCTACTTACAGCTATGGAACAAGGAGCCTTCACACTGCAGCAAACTTCTGTATCAGCCTGAGAATCTCCCAAGAGACATTTGGAGACTGATACAGGCAATTGTCAGAGCACAGTGAAAGATCTCACTGTTTTTAAATCTGGGAAGAGGAAACTGAGGCAACAATTCTAACTTACAGCAATAAGTGGCTGGCTGAGAGTCACTCTTGAAAGCTACACACATAAAAAACAGCCACCCAGATTTTGTTAGTCTGGAGGAACCTATAGTGTTACGGATAAATAATAGGAAATTACAGACCACTTGAAGAATTACTAATACAATCACATTGTATTCTAAATAAAAGCAATGTAGAACATATGGTTCTCAATGAATATAATTAGAAAGAGAAAACAAAACCATCTAAATGGCAAATCGTATCATAAAATTATTTTTTAAATGCTTTCTGCTATACTGTCAATGTAAAAGAATATGATGACTTGTAAATGTTTTCTGTTACAAACCCTTTAACCTCATTGAAAATAATTTTGTATTCATTACCACAATTTCTCGGATTTTTTTTATTTGAACTTTTATTTTTTACTTCTATCTTTGCCTTTGAACATTTTGTTCAGTGAGACTAGATTTTTGGCCATGAAGGAGATTATACATTCCTGGGAGATAAATTATGCATATAGATAAATATAAAAATCTAAAAAAAGCACAAGCCATTGTTCTAAGAAGTAAGTTTATAGTCTACTACCATTTATAATCAACTTTCGAAACAACATAACTGTGCTGGGCTAGTTCTGATGACCTATCCCTCTTTATAACAACATTCAAAGATAAAGATCTTAGTCACATGACACCTCCAAAATGCACACATTTGTGTTCTGTCACAGCAATTAACCCAAGGAATGCCATCAGATGGGCTGTGACGATGCATTTCTACAGACTTTTGGGGCTACATTATTTTTATTCCTGATGCCTGTATCAATGCAAAAATGTAGCTAGCTCTACAAAAAAAATCAGTCAGTTGGAAAAAAAAAATTAATAAATTAAGTACTGTAATTCTTAAATATTCCTAATTAGAAATTTCAACAGCTTCCAGTTCTCATTTAGCTTTTGAACTAAAAGAGGACTTTTTACAGATTCTATGAGATCAAATAAACACAAGAGCTGGACTATTTTTGCTGCTGTATGTTCTGTCACTGACATTTTATATGAATAGATGAGTTATAAAGAAAGCAGAATCTAAGTCTAACTAACTGCAAATACTTGTTTCGCAACTGTTACATTGTAAACATGCTGTTATGGTGCCACATCTGTTCTGTTCACTTCTCTATGAGAAATGAAAAAGGGGAATGAAATTACAGCGTTCTCAGTTGGTTTTGTTCGTTTTGTATCATACATGGATTTGAATCAATTTTAAATACTTTGACATTAATATCTTTCATTACGTAGCCATGATCCTAAACACTATTAGATTATTCCATTTACTAATACATTCTGTTAACTGCAACTCAGTTCTATTAGACAGAAAGAAGGAATTGCAAGTAAAACCTTTGTGCTCATTTACCTGATTGCTGCTTTCAGTAGCCTCTTAAAGTGCAATGCTGCTAAACATTTTCATTTAATAAAACTGCTTTTTACTGTTTGCATCTTCTGGTTGCATATTCTATATATCCATGGCTTTTCTTTAGTCTGATCTGAAATACATTTTGGAAACTATTGTACAACAATCACACTCAAAAACAAAGAGAAATTGGAGAACCGGAAAAGATTTCTATGAAAATTGAAGTATTAATGACCTGTGCCATCTTAACATTGCAAGTTCGAGTCTCTAAAGAAAAGACCAATTCAGGTTGTAGAAACCTATTTGTTAGAAACAAAAGCTTTTTATTCCATATAGATGGAAGTTCAAATGCTCTCACAGTGCTGTTTCCAAAGAGCGCTGCGTGCCATCAGGACAAGGTGATGGACTGCAGCAGTTAATGTTCTTCACCCACTAGGGTAAAAGGAAAAAAACCCTCAGCAGATGACAACATTATTTTTTTTCAAAGTCTCTGTTTCTGAGGCTTAGGAGTAGACTTGAGCTGGAAGGGCCTCAAAGGACACTGTAATAATACACAGAATACAAATAAGTGAATTTTCATGCAGTCAGAAGTTTTTATCATTCCTGGCCAACCACTACAGAAGGACATTTTAAGGTATCTGCAAGGTCATCAGAGATTTTATTTCCCCACTTTATCCCTTTGAATTCCACAAACTGAGGAAATTAGCCTGGCCAACGACAAAAAAAAAGTATGGCAGAGCATAGGCACATAGGTAGAATGACTTCAAATTTAGCCACTTCTGGGTTTTACTTATTTATTATGATTTCACATTAAATTATAGAACAGTGAAATTTTTGATACACAGATATGCTTTAAAGATGAAATACATTCAGAAGAATGTCCTCAATCTGATGTATATTGAAGACTTTATTTCAGTCAAAAGAAGCATTTAAAATTACGTGTTTTCTAGGCAAGACACTTAAAATAAAATCATACTTCTGGAAGTTCCTCAGTATGTGATGAAAATGCAGAAGCTAGAGACTAGCACTAAAGGAAAGTAATTAAGATAAGTATACATGAAGTGTTTTAAAAGAAAAATGTTAACAGTGGCAAATCTAGTGAACAGTATGAAAGGTCACTATAATACTCATCCCTCCCATTACTTCTAAGACTTCTGCTTGCCTGGAAACAGGAAAATAATGTGTGTGGCTCAAGTAATACATACAAAATTCATGGAAAAATATAATATGCTTGCACCAGTTAAAAATAACAGAGTTGCAAAAGTAAAAGTGCAGAGATTAACAATACTGGTCTTGTCAGTTTTACTCATCGCTAGCTTTGGTGTGCATTGTAGCTCTGTGTGTTTTGTCTGCCTATCATGTACAGGAATTCAAGCCTATTGGTACAGCTCACAACAGAAGGGCCCAGCCTTTTGTTGCAGCAGCAAATATTGATGACAAAAGACAGGTAGTGAGCTCCTCCTATAATTCTCCAATTGGGCTCTATTCATCTGGCAATATTCAAGATGCACTTCATGGACAACTGAGGGGTCTCATTCCTAACTCATCGCAAAAGTGAGTATTAGTATTTACTTATAATACATGGTCACGTGTGGTTTATCATTATCTGTTCTGTTTTCAATTTGAAAGTCCAGCTCTTGCTGTTTTTTCTGAGAATGAGATTATTCATTATCCAAAACAAGGGCTATCAAGGAAACATTTTTTTCCAACACCAAGAACTATCCATTCAGCTTTCTAGTAGCAATGCTGCAGGTAGCTAAAATTTGCCCTCTACACTGGGCTGCAACACTATCCTCCAACCTTCTCTCCTGTAACTGTACTTCACTCTGAATGTTTCTGAACACTACAGTGATTGTAATTTGAGCACTGGAATGAACAAACTAAACGTGGTTACTTCATGGTTAAAATTTGTAAACTTTGTTAGCTGCATTTTAACTAGAAACAAGCATTTGTGGGCCAAAGAAAGCTATTTTATCTCTTTTTTCTTTACAGGATATCAACTACTTTGAACACAAGCATAATATTCGGCCCAAACCTTTCATAATCTCAGGCCGAAGCAGGTTATAAACTTTGAGTGCTGTGCTGGATTTGATGCATGGTGTTATTTTTTTAATGGATGGATACTCACCATTGACATTAATTAAGAATTCTGATGCATTTGAAATTTACTTATAGTACTAGACAGCCTAATGCTGAAATTAAAAGCAAACAAACAAAAATAATTAAATGGTTGACTTTCAGAGCTCAGGCTTGAAATTCAAATTTCTATTTCCAAAAGAAAGTAGATCTACACTCCCATCTGAGTTATACTGATCAGAGTCTGAAGTGTCTGCAGCCATGATTCAGTTTATAGTGTAGCACCAGATATTGTACACTTACAGATCTTTGACACTGTGAACTTCTTCTGTCCAAATGCAATGTACTTTGTTATATTGTTAAATAAAAGATAGCTACGTAATACATATAAATAAAAGACAGCTAGAGAGTTATAAGCTAGGCCATTCAGAGATTTCAAATTTGCATTTCTGCTCACCTCTTTCCAGAGGGCAACCTACTGCTGAGCTAAAGATAGCAAAACTGATGCCGCAGATATGTAAAGCCCCAATGCAGAAAATCTTGCATATTTACACCCATCATTTTAGTATAATAATACTCTGTCTTAACTGGTGATGAAATTCTTCACTATTGTTTTCATTATTACAGAGGGGACAAAACCAATGCAAACAACGTGGCTAAAAACACAAGGGAGCTCAAAAGGGCCTGCGGGACGAAATATATTGTGATATGAGCCTTTATCCTTTCTAGCAGGAGCAGTTTTTACTAGTGGAATTAGTGTTCTACATTTAATTCTGAAAATCAAAAATGCCTGCATTTTAGTTATACTAATTTAAGTCTGACAAACAAGAGCAGAAAAACAGGATGATAAATTATTCCGTCGTACAAAGGACAATCTCAGAGGGATCATCAGTTTTGAGAGGTGCCCTATATTTGTCAGTCACCTAACTGTAGAAGATGGTCCCATCCTGCAAACAAGAACTATCAATGTAGAACACCACCACAGTGGAGAAAAGCTGCTCAAGGACAAAACAGTCCTTAGCAAACCTTGCTGGCCTCTAACGGCAGACAGTGCTTACATACTGTACCAAAACTGGCTTTGGGACCACTAGGTACCATTTTACAAGTGCCTACTTGGTCTATGAAGATTCAAATGAGTGTATCAAGAGCCTAATCTCACAATTCAGAAATGAAAATTAAACAGTATTTTCCATGAAAATGTTGAAGTAAATGGCCATTTACCAGCATATAAGACAAAGAAAATAAACTGCAAAAACTACCCCAACAACAATGCAACAAGTTTGTTGGGCAGGTCTGTCCAGTGGTCTAGCACTGGGGAGGTCTGCACTTGCAAACTGCAGAATCTCTGACACAGGGTGTTACATCTACAAAACCTTAGTTTATCTGCTACCTTTTCATCAGTTTGACTTAATCCACTGCTAAACACAGCAAAAAAACCCCCACCACCTTGGCTGTAAATATCCATTTAGGACAGACAGCTGATGCTAAATAGGACTTTGCCTAAAAGAGGACATGATTGTGGACTGTGGGTTTGAGCTGATGGATTAGACATTGGACAGAATTTTGGACTTTACTCTGGTGAAACTAACTGGAAATTTTATTTAATATATAATATATTTTATTTATTTATTTAACTATAATTTATTCTGTTTCAATATTACTTTGGCTTCATGTAGCGAGAGCGAGAGTTGTGCTTTTTCTAGTCTTTTCCTGCTACTTTCCATTTACTAACACTGTTAGCACTGACAAAACTTATTCTACTGCAGGATCTAAAGGTGGTAGTGTTTCTTCTAAAAGAAAATACTGCAAACATGTATGTAAGCTGTGTGAATTTTTTGGCTGGCTCATGCTTGGTGATGATGCACAACTATGTTTGCATTAAGGCTTGCCTACCATTTCTGGAATGCTTTTGTTTGACATGTCTTTGATGGAAAAGTACACTTTTCCCTTTAAAATTTTGAGAAAGTGGTCCTGCACAAATTCCACTCTGAATCAAAGGGAGAATTTTGGGTTGTCAACTCCACCCAAACAGCTACTGGACAGAGTTCTGTACTATCAAACTTGGAAACAGGGCATTGTCCCAGGTTTACAGAGCTTGGAAAGAACCAACCACAACCCTGATATCAGGTTGGAGGACGGAGGTGAAGCATTTATTGTCCCACAGCTCAGAATATCACATAAATGGTAACCAATGACTGTAGAAAGATTTGGTTATGCGCTCTTACACAGAAACAGCAAAGAAATATCCCATAAAAAAGAAAGCCTCTGAAGTACTATTGAGAGAAGACTGAAGTGTTCAAAATAGTGATACTGAAAAAGACTTCAGGTCTAATGTTCACATTGTTTTGCTAATCTTTTTCCAGATATGTTGAATTGGTGTACAGTAACTTCACTTCAGCCACGTCAAGCAACACTAATATTTTTTTAAAGTTTCCATCTTATTTTTTACATATAAATTATATGTAATATCTACTTCAAAAGCAGTAAAATTAATTATCTGAATATGTACCCATTTTTCTTGTGAAGGACCACTTCACATTCTACTGGAAACACTGTAATTTAGAAAAGCAAAAGTAAGCCTGGATGTTTTAGTAACTTTTCTTCTTTGCAATGATCAAAAAAAATTTTTTTAAAAAAAATTTTTTAAACTATTGTTAACTTTAAAAGATTGATAAATATCTTACTCTAGAATTTAAGGAAATCTAGGAAATGTCACATTCATTATTTTACACTACTTAAGAGTAGTTTTTGGCAGTGGAGTGAGATGATTGTGAGGTATAGAACTGGAATGACAAGTCTAGGATTCCAGTGCTGCAGGTGTTTATTCCGTCTCTGACATGGACAACTCACATAAACTTAGTCTGCTATCCTTTTTATAGATTATAAGAATTACTCACTTAAAACAAAGAATTTTAGGGAGGCTCAATTATTCCTCAATAAAACCTAGCATTAAAAATGTAAAATAATGTTATATTCTGAATTATTTCATCCATCAAAGAATTTTGACTCTCTTTAAAGAAAATGCATGCCAGAATTTTAAGGACTGCTTTATAGCTGGCCTTGATACTTTTTACAGGAAATCTATTTTCAATGACTACACACACTTTTGCTTTTCTCTACTTTCTGTACTTTTGCTTCTTTGAGCCTGCTCCGTTTATGCTTTTCAGCCCTGTTAACATCACCGTATTCTTGTACTTTTGTCTTTATTCTCTATAATCCAATGCACACTGCACACCTTCCTGCACTCTGGCCATTAACACAGTGGATGCAGCACTCCTTCGGGGCTGGACTGTGGCAGTGGGCGCAGTACCCCCTCTTCAATTAGCACGGTCAGCTCCATCTGCCCCACCGAGCTGAAAGCAGTGTCTAAGATGGCCCCCAATGTTCCCCTGGAAATGGAGCTTCCCGGTGTCAAGATTGTACACGCTCAGTTTAACACACCTATGCAGTTGTACTCAGATGACAATATCATGGAAACACTGCAAGGCCAAGTTTCTACAGCTCTGGGGGAAACACCTGTCATAAGGTAATTAGAGCAGTATCTATAATATTTATGAATACACAAATTTAAAATACATCAAAAATCAGGAACTTTAATAATATTGCACTGTTTCTATGAAAAAGGGGAAAAAGGTTAGAGAGAAACTAAGTAATTTAAAACCATTCAATATTTTCATTAAAATACTAGTCATTTCTGGGTTTTAATCCAAAGTATTAAAGGAGTCCTTCAGAACTTACAAACAAATATTTCATAGGTAGTAATCTGAGAATTGCAGCTAACAAATAAAGAATGATGATACTATCTGGGCTATTACCTGACTGACCACTGCAAATCAAGATTCTGATTCCCTCCAAAATTCAAAACTATTTACTACTATAATAATTATTTCTCTAATAATGGTTTAATAATTCCCTCTTATTAATAACTAATAAAAAATAATAAATGAAATTTATTTCCACTGTTGAAATTCAGGTTAGGAAGATTAAGAAATTTTAGAGATGGTCATAGTGTTCTACATACTTAATTCCCATTCTAGACAACTCATTCAGTACAACTAGCTCTCATCCAAAAAGAGACAGAATTTACTGTAGGCCTACAAATCCATGTCTGACTTACAAATTTTACCTATTGCACAACTAAAAGTCAGATAGGAACCTTATGTATATGGATAACAATTATGATTATACAACAAAAAGTTTTACAGCACTATTCATTATTTTCAGGAGACAATTCACTATTCAAGTTGCTTTATCTTTACTTTTGCATAATAGTAACCTATTTTCCTGTTTTAAAGCAGAACTCAAGTTAATAATTCATAATATGTATGGTATAAACTAAAGCTAATTACTAATATTTTAAATAAGCAATAATCACTGGCACAAATGAGCCTTCTTCAGCACCTTGGCTTCTACTAACCAAAAAAACCGTATTTATATAAAAAGTATTTACGTTCATCCCACTGGATGAAAAGAAAACTGTAGTTCATTAAGCGTTTGCAGAGTGAAGTTACTCTAGTGCTTGAATATTTATGTTCAATCAGAACAATTCTAGAAAAATAAAGGAAAAATTAGCTGGTTCATTATTGTGAACTAACGGATTAAGCCCAAAGTAAGCAGATTTCACACTGCCCGTGACATCACCAGTTTGAGAACCTACTCTCTACGCAGGTTTGAAATGTCTCTTGCTGTGGGATGGTTTTCACTATGTATGCATTAAGAAATGTAAGATGACACATTAGTGTCTGGGTTTTTTGCCTTCTGTATGTAATTGCATTATCACTTGTTTTATATTTAGAAATATTTTAGTAAAGAGGAGAGAATTCAGGGGTTTAATTAAACATTGCCAAGAACTGTAAAAACTAACCTACTTCTATTTATTAAAAGCTTCTGACAAGACAAGAATCTGGTAGTTTTTTCACCAGCTTAAAGATAGCTCACAGAAATCTACTGATTGATGAAGATCAAAAAATTCACATAAGCAACAAGGGTCACTGTCCAACTGCTGCTGGTCTTACTGGGCCATTTGGCAGCTTGGATGCTGCCCTGGGAAACAAACCAAACCATTTAAAGCAAAACCTAGTCTAATTCTTTGTGGACAATAGGAAGCCAGTTGCAACAGGAAATTTAAACTGGACATTTGTGTGTGTAGCTGTAAGATAACAGACTTAGGCAAAGTAAATTTGGATGTTTCTAATTACCCCCAGTAGATGTTTGAAATTTACATATGCCACATATTCAGTCTAATTCCTGTCAGTGCATATAGTCCTCTACTCTTCCTCTTGACTATTTAGGACATCATTTATCATGAACAATTCCAAATATTCAGCACAGTTTAAAATGCCATGAAATATTCTCATTAAAATCTTTGTCTCACAGGTCATTTGAGAGTCAACCATCAACTCCTGCTTGGACAATAAATTACTTCCTGTTTTTAGCATAAAATTGTCATTGCAAAAGCAAGCCGTGTCTCATTGTTATAAAATTAAGAAATAGAACATCTATTTGTCAGCATTCAGCTTGCAATGTTTCCTATTATTCAATACTTATTCCACTCCTTTTTGTCACCTCCATGTGTTAAATAAATAACAATTATCTTAGCCAAGTAATCACTATATTACCTAGTGATCAAGCTAACTTAGAAGTCATATTCTCCCAAAAGATTTGACTTGGTTAGGTTTTGGCTGACCTACCTTCACATAGTGAAGGCATGAGCTGTGATTTTAACAACATTCTTGAGGGCAGCTGCTGCAAAAAGGGAACTTCTGGATACCATAGCAAAGAGCACCCGGTAATACAGCACACAATTACAGGAATGAAACTACGTCGAGATTAAATGGCATATTCTCAAATGCCAGTAGAGCCACAACAGTAATTGTGGAAATACGTTAATGAGTTTCTAGATTTGTTTTTGTAACACTTGCATTGATTTAAATTTTTTTCAGTACTTTTTAGATCAAAAGGAGGCTATATAAAGCAATGCTACCTGGAAGAAAGAGTTTTTCAGTAGTTGTGGGAACACATTGTCTTTATGTTTGTTTCCTGAATCATACTCTATGCCTGGTAGAGCTGTTGCTTTAAAGTTATGTTTGATAAACTGTTTTATCTGCTCTTCCTTCCTTTAATACAGTGACCCACCTCCCAACTCAGTGTCTCAGTCTGACGTGTACAAGATGCTGCACACCAACCAGGAGGAGCCCAGTCAGCCGCGCCAGTCTGGCTCCTTTAAGGTGCTCCAGAATTTAGTCTCCGAGGAAGGTGGTTAATAACAATGTATTCTACCTGTTCAAATCATTTTAAAATGTTTGTGGGAGGGGGGAATCTGAGAAGAAAATAAGAGAGATTAGAGATACAAGAATTTCTGAAAGCCCAAATCATTCTGGACCTTATAGCTACCACACCAGTCTCCTGCCCTTTCCCCTCCTTGCTTGTACAGCCAGCAGTCTCCTCTGTGAATACAATGCAGGTATTGATCACATTTCCCAGAATCTCTCAGATTTTAAGATCTTTAATATACAAAGTTGACTTTAACTAAATGATAAAAGTTTTATCTGAGAGAATTTTTGGGACAAGCTGCTTATACTCATGACACCAAGAAAGAAAATGCTCTCTTCCATATCCAGGAAAAGAGGAATTTAGACTAATTTCTGAAATCTCCTCAAAACCTATTCCCTCTTCATTCTAAATAAAAACTGAGGAGGGCAATATAATTTACAGACATATTTCCTTCAAATGAAGAAGTTTTGAAAGTAAAATTAATAAAGGCTGCAAGTTCATTATTTTTACGGTAAGCATAAAGAGTAAAATACAACCAAAATTAAACTAAAAGATAAATATTTTAAATTTTAATGTTTATATGTCAATATTTACTAGAAAAGGAATAAACACATCTAATTGTCTACATACATATCATTTTGGGATTTTACTTAGCATTTTGCTACTATTTTGTATTCATATCATGTTACTAATCTTTTCAATTTGTTGTACGGTTAGTTATATAAATAAGAAGCTTTCTAACAAGAGGTCTTGATTATGTTATGTTTCTTTGTTAAAGCCCAATCCTCCTCCCTCTCTGCTATATCCAAGACCTACTATCAGAGAATTTGGTGATGTCCATGAGGCAGAGAGCACTGTATATACAATCTTTTTTGTACTTGCTTTTTGGCTACAGCTACACAATATTTCTCCTGATTCCAAAGAGGTGGTATCTGGCCTACTAAACTTTTCTAGTGAGACAGAATTGTTTGTCCATATAAGTGAAAGCCTGGAAATACATCCAGAAGTGTATGTACAGTACAGAAAGTACAAAAAAGTGTAGAAGAGTACTTAACGGCACCAGATGCTTTTATATTAGCCCGTACATAACAGGATTGCTTTGTTTCTCAGATGGGCGCCCTGTGGGAACAAGAAGTGTGAAAGCACCTGTAACAAAGATACCTACTGCCATGCCTGGTGTCCAGAAAGTGCCACTGTGTGACAAATGTGGGAGTGGGATTCTGTAAGTTGTTTCTTTTTAGTTTAGAAATCCCCAGCTCAAGCACACATCATCCTCAAACCCCACTTCAAACTACGGAAGTGCATTCCCATAATGCTTCTAGGGAACAGAGATATAAAAATATATTGTTCTAAATGTCAAATTATAACCCATACCTTCAACAATTTCAATATAGATTATATAAGTTTTGACAAAGTACCATCAAGGTTTTAATTGAGATCTCTCAGAACCTTTTGCAAGTCAACCATTAACACACATGTAATGAAACCAGCAGTTATCAGTGCTACGCTGTGTCAGGCTGTGAATTCTCAAAAATTTCTTGTTAATGCAAAGCATCCTTCTGCCAACCCAGTGGGAGTATCGAGACAGCTCTGTAGACCTATTTTAAAACTATCAGATTTCTACCTGACTGACATCACTAACTTCAGCAAAGAACACAGGTAATGATGAACTGAGAGAACACAGACACAAAGACAAAGCAATGTGGTTTCAAAACTCATTCTGTCACCCTTTTGATAGGTTAGGCTGTACTTTCTGTCCTGTAACCAAACTAACATGTTTCTTCAAACTCTTGATTTTCCAATGCTTGTGAACTATGTGATCAACTCTACAGCATTTTATGTCACCTACTCAAACTCAGCATCCAACCTTTAATTATATAGTAGTTTCTAAAAGCACAGGATGAACAACTGTAAAGCCTTAAAATAAATACCTAGAATGTACTTTGTATCATAGAATCATAGAATGGTTTGAGTTGCAAGGGACATTAAAGATCATCTAGTTCCAATCCCCCTGCCATGGGCAGGGACACCTTCTAATAGACCAGGTTGCTGCAGTTTCTTTTCTCATTTAAAATTCATATGAATTAATTGAGGTTTTTTCTTCTCATTGTTTCCATATAGAGGGACAGTGGTGAAGGCACGTGATAAATACCGGCATCCAGAATGCTTTGTGTGCTCTGACTGCGATCTCAACCTGAAACAAAAAGGCTACTTTTTTGTGGAGGGCCAACTGTACTGTGAAGCGCACGCACGCGCCCGCATGAGGCCACCAGAGGGGTATGAAACAGTTACGGTCTACCCAAAATGCTAGTCTTAGCTTAACACACAAATATATGCATGCACACAAAAAGCCTTTACCAGCTTAGAACTGCACTACAAGTGTCAGGACTTCTGCCTAAATCCAAAGTAGCAGCTTTTAAACTTTTCCCTGAGGGATTCTGAGAGAGGTGGAAGTCCTTATTAGCCAGCAATAGCATATTATACCAGCAAAATTCTGCTAAAGTATTGTTTTTGAAACTGTCGGTATAACTCAAGGAAGTATAAACTAAAACAGCTCTCCTGGAATACAAAAAGTGAAACAGCTGAGGTATTACATGAATGCTACAGCATATACATAAGTGCTGTAATCAAGACATTATTTTTAACATAAATTAAGTATTTGTGCAAACACCAACACCATCAAAGTCTTACAGGCTAGGCCGCTACAAATGTAGAAACTTGACAGATCATTAGAAAAGCAGCTATTTTACATGGATAGTACAAAACAAGCAGTTGCTCATGTCTGCTATTATTCAACTAGCGTTAATGTACACCCCAAACACGTTTTGCTTACTTTGCTCTGAATTTGGGGTTTTATTGCCTTAATTTTCTGATGCAGCAACTGTGATAAAGAATAAATGTCAAGTCACACAATAAAATGGTTAGTATAATAAAGACTGGTTAGTATGAAGTAAAGCAAAAGTTCTATGTTGTCTTAATGATTTTGCAATGATATCAACTTTCATATCACTTTGCAGAAAATTTTTCTGAGGCATGCACACATATAAATTGGTTTTTTGGAAAAAAACCCTCACGCTCTAATAGGAATTCATTGCGAATTGACAATGAAAGCAAATTTTAAAACCTTTTTGCAGAAAATTATACCAGATTTTTGTACCTCCTTCTTTCAACTTCGATAATAGAAACAATGGGGAAATATCATCACAATATCTTTATTGCTGGTAAATTAAAGCTTGGACAACTTTAAAAATAAATTTTAATTAAAATATGCAAAGGCAAGGTCTTTTGTAAAAAAAAACCCTGGTGAAGTCCTAAGGAATAAAAAACCAAAAAGCTGAAAGAATATGGGTTTGTAATCAATTTCTGAAACTTGTCAAGGGCTACATTGCATTCTGGTAGGTGCCAGCTACATAAACACACCCAAAGGGCAAACCAAACTTAGCATTTTTAGAAAATATCAAAACAAGTCAGAAATTCTTTACTGGGGTACTTTGAACCCACTTTAAAGTAGAAAAATCAACAATATTTTATATTGAGTCCGCAAGACTATAAAAAAAATAACAACCCAGTGACAAATAATCTCATATACTTTTCCCATTCTATAATGTAAGAGGCCTATAATGCAAGTAGAATATGGAATCAAAAGAAGTTATAGATACTTTAAATTTATTTTTAAAATATTCAAAGACTTTTCAAAATGACATAAAGTATTATTTCAGAATTCAAAAGTTTTAAAAATGTGTATCTCACTGCATTTATTACTTACATTTCTACATCAAAAGCAGAGATAAAAAAAAGTGTTGCACCCTTTTCAAGGTTAGTTCCTAAATTATTTTTGGGCACAAAAACATAATTCTTCTCCTCAGGTATCATGGAGGCTATGTGTAGTACTAATATTTTTCCATTGATAAAGCCCATAAATCTGAAAATCCCTTTGAAAATAAGAGTGCACATAATGTCTATTTTTACAAACTTAAAATGTCATTGGTATTTTAAAATGTTTGTTTAATATTCATGTCTTTGTGGAGTAACTAAAGGTAAAAATAAATCTACTACATATGATAAATACTCTGTTTCTTTTCATCTGGTATGGAAAATGAGAAAGTGTGAGTGTCAAGTGACTTGACAATAACAGAGGTTTGGATTCCACTCTGACAGAGCAGTATGCTTTGGATTGATCAAATCTCTGGCATGAATGAAAGACAATTTTTATATTAGGCATTTGAGTACACATCCGGGGCTTTCTAAAACAGAATGAGAGCGTGTGTTTTCAAAACTAAAGACTCAAAACTGCTCTCTTTAACACACCAAACATACCAATTGTATATGTGGGGAAACTCTTGGAAATGCAGATACAAGAATTGTTAGGTTGCAAGGAAGTCATAGAACATGACCTGATGCTAAAACTTTGGGGTAAGTTCAGCGGTATTGCATCATCATGTAGTGCTATTTTGGGAGGTTTGAAGTTGGATGTGGCTTTGATAGAATCAGGAGGTAAGCCTATCTATTTGCAAGTACTGACCTACATGAAAACCTGTGCAACAATATGATACCAAGGAAACCATAACTTTCAGTTAATGCAGATTCTGAAATCCCTGATCCTGATAGAGGAGAAAAGAAGGAAATCTCATCCCACAGTCACTTCAGTCTGGGAGAACTGAATATGGTGTTAAATGTGAGAGGAAGATACACCAATTCTCTCTATTGCATGCTCAAGGCTGAATTCTTTATCTCAGTCGGGTGTCATCGGTTCCTGGCACACAAGGTGTCCAGCTAAAGATCTATCCACTTTATCTTCTGGCTTCAGAATAGTGTAGCCAGTCAAACATGATAGTAGCTTAATGCTACTATGCCTCTCAGCTCTGTCTAGACTCTTACATATATTACAAGCCAAAGGCAGGCATGGAATTTATTTTTAGATGGAGAAAAATGTAGGAAGTGTGACCTCACATGCTTTTCATCTCAGCTCTTCAGATGTTGATCAACAAGTGTGAAAAGCGTTCCCCAGCTATGCTACTGCCGCATAAACAGCAGGGCTGTTCTGGGATATGCTAAAAACTTATATGAAACTGCAATACTCCAAATGAGGAAGCCAGGAATTGCTTCTGAAAATACATAGATTAATTTATACGGTACCTTTGAATCAATTCTTCCAAGACAAACGCTTTTGGTCTTTTAAGTAATGCAGTTTTGCCAAAATTCTAAAATCTATAAAAGTACTTTAAAGCAGTTAAAAGAAACTGTGCTGTTTCCATCAACTAAATAGCTTCCTTCATTTTTTCAACTACATTTCATCACCTAAAAAATTAGACTAGCACTTTTGTTCAGATCAGAGGCGGGCTATTGAAAGTAAACTCCCCCCACTGTTCCCACTGACTGCATTTTGGTTCACATCACACAACAACTTCAAAGTGCACAAAGTGGTTTCCTTTAGGATGAAATTCCACCAGAAGTTGTTCTCTGGGAGCATTGCTAATGCACACCAACCACTAATGGGAACTCAACCCATAGAATCAAACCAGAGCTAAACAGACCATGCCTGAAAAATGTGTTAAGGTAGATACCAGCTCCTCAACACCAACTGATCTGCTCCTTCTGCATCTCACTGCCTTTTAAAGCACACATAGCT
The DNA here is from genome assembly GCA_013397115.1 of Edolisoma coerulescens. Taxonomy (NCBI): domain Eukaryota; kingdom Metazoa; phylum Chordata; class Aves; order Passeriformes; family Campephagidae; genus Edolisoma; species Edolisoma coerulescens. The sequence continues at coordinate 984,275 of VWZW01007554.1, forward strand.
TTAAGAATTGCCTGCAAGTTTCATAGAGGAAAGGTTTCTTAACAGATGTTAAATTACTGACTGCTTATGCAGTCTCAGAAATTGGACCTGATTTCAGATGTTTCAAAGCTCAGAGCCGTTTGATCAAGACTTCTGGTTCAAATTTCTATAAACCATATCTAAGAGAATAACTGTGCAGCTGGGTACAGATCATATTTGCTTGTAAACAACACGCACGTGATTTAAACTCCATTTTAGGGGTCTTTTTCACAAGGACAAGACCATTATTTCCCTAGTGGGTTCATACATTTATAAATAAAATGGTGGGAAATAAAACATGTTTGCTGGCATGTGTCCAGCAAATTTTATCTCTGAAGGCAACCGTACTCTCAGTGGGTTTACCCATTTCTGTTTCTCTTTTTTCCTCCTGTCATCCAAGCAAGCTATTCAGATAGCTTCTTTTGAAACTTTAACAAGAAATCTCCACAAGCAGATTAATTCTTTTTTTCTAAGTGCATGAAGTTTTGAAATAAAATGCAAGTCTTCAGTTTATGGTCAGTGCCATCAACTAAAATCTTTGCCTCCGCAGCATATACTGGATAACAAATGTTATCTACACGATGAGTTCACAAAGGATTTGGTTTCTATATATGGTAAAGCGCACGTTTGTTTTAGCATTCTCAGTGAGTGTTTTTAGTTACATGCACCCTACCTAATCCTCCCTCTCTGCACACCAGAGCATGATCCAAAGAGCAGTAAAGCTTTTAGGAGAGTCTTGAAAGATTGTATATTATACTACTATGAAAAAAAAATGCTCTCTTTGGCACAGGAGAGGACAGTTGTCCAAAAGAGAACTTTAAAGAAATACTGTTTTATACAGGGCTGTGTTAGAGTGACAAAGTGCAAAACACAGAAACTGTGGAATAGTTAAAGATTATTATTTTTACTCAGAAAACAAAATATTCCCTAAATACCAGCAGGATTCTGAGGGGAAATATCTCTTGCAAGGTTTTCACAATTTTTCTTTTCATGCTACTGTCCAAAACCAGATGACTCATTCTCTGTATAATGATCAAAAAAAAATTAGTATACTCTTGATTAGAGAAGTTTTTAATTATCCTGTAAAACATGAGTTTATAAAAAGTTAAATATTAATTAGACCAGATATACCAAGGAGATATGACTGGAACAATATGTTCAATGGCAACCAAAAAAACGAAAAAAAAGGGGAGAAAAAGAACAGTTAATACATGCAGCCAAATTGTCTCCACACAGTCAGGAGGCCAAAACCAAGTTTCTGTATTACAACAAAGAGCAATGTTCTGATTTTATGCAAAGCCTGTAGTGTGTCAGCAGCAACACTTTACACTCCTGGCACAAAGCATGGAAATATCCAGTTCATTTGCATAGGGAAAGGAATCCAAGTTTCCCAGCACCAGCTTTGCAGGGTAATTACCAGGTGCTCACAGGCTGTGCAAATACAAAAAGCACAGGAACAGGTAGTTTTCTGTGAGGAGGAGTAAATCCAAAAGAGAATCTATGATTGCACAAATGACAATCAGTCCTTCATTCTACTTATAGGCAAAATATTCTTTTCATATATTGAATATTCCATTTGTATAGAACTCATTTAACGCATTAATAATAAATGAATGCTATCTATTTAATAATCATGTTTCTAAATGATGTTTCTCTAGTATAATTGGCAGTGTCACAAATAATTCTCAACACTGCTTTACTTTGTGCAGTTTGGACTTCTAACATTTTTACTTCTATATCTTGCACATTTAAGAAAGTTGGGAGCGGGATAAAACTGCCAAATATGAGACACTTAACTAAGGCACTTTTATTCTGGCTTTCTAGTATTTTCCAAGAATTTCATTCCTTTCTGCTGTTTTACTGTTGCAAATTCCCTCATTTTCATTTTAATTTCACTGCAAGAATATCCCTAGTTCCAAATAATGGTCATGTTTATAGAGAGCTTCTATTCACTGCTCCAGATCTCCTGCAATTCTTGCAGCAAGCCAGTTCAAAACTGAATGCAAGTAGGACGTAGGAGGTTAAAACTATACTTGTTTCAAAATTAAATTCTTCCACTGTCTACCTTACCTCATCCTACAAGAAAAGCATATATTACAAGATCACGCAGAAGCAGAGATGGTCCATCTGTATCAGCCACTGTATTGAGAATTAAAAATAATTGGTAGACCACAGTTTAAAATTCAGAATAAGCAGATGAGGTGGTTACAGTATGGAAGGGAAAATGCCATGATGACTTATAAACATTTTTTCACACAAGGTTGATGGACTGAAGTTGAAACGAAGCTGTAAGAACTGCCAAGTGAGAAAAAATGCACAGATAATCACTCGGCACAAAGAAAGAACACACAGAGTGTGAGCACTAGTCATACACCAAGACACCACCAAGATCTTTTATCAGCTGATCCAATTACTGGCTGGCTCATAACAATTTCTCTCTTCCCTAAATAAAAATAAATTGGAAAAAAGAGAAGCCAGGTAAGGATCCTGCACTGTGTTAACAGGACTAGTTCTTTAAACTTCTGCTTGAGTATAAATTAATGTACGACTACACAATCTCAGGAACTTCAGAAGATTCCTTAATCCTAATACCAGAGAATAATTCTAAAAATGTTTATTTGTTAATTCTCTGACTCATCATTCATCTAACCTTTTCCATTCTCACTCTGGCTTGTTACAAGATTCTTCTCTATGAGCACATGCACCACCCAGCTCTGGTAATGGCCTTCCCTACATATATCCTCTTCACTGCTTATTAACAATTGGCCTTTTTGAATCCAGAGCTACTCTCACCCTTGACAGAATATGAAAGTGTAGTGCTTCAGAAATTATGCACTGACACACAGTGCTGGTTTTCCTTACAAGTCCACAGAAATGCCATCAAGGTAAAATCCCTTATTAAGAGTGAAGTTCTAATGACCCTGTGATAGTTTTCTTTGAAAAACATGCCTAAACACAGATGGGGCTCTTGATGTCTGTTAGGAAAAATTGTAGCAGTTATTGTCCTGCTCTAGGCAGAAGTAAGGACTGAGTAAAATATGCTTTACACTGGTAACATCTGGGCAAATAACAAGCTGTCAAATCAATCACGGCCCTACTGTGGCATGTAAGGAAAAAAAGGCAAAACCTTTGAGGCATTCAGAACACAATGCTGCACCGGATCTCACTGTTGTTTGCCAAAAGGCTTTTCATGGCAATTAAATTTCCTGGAAACAAGGCCTCCTCCTGAATGCTGAAAGGGCTCAAATTCATGTTCTCACCACAATACAAGACATAATACAGTAATATGAAAGTAGGACAATCTCTTTTTTCCCCAAAATTCCAAGGTCAGACAAAAAGGTTGTGTCTAATTCCATATGTAATTTACGGATAGCAGAGGATGCTGGATACATAGTACAAAATAATTAGTAGAGCAGAACAGTATGAATAGTTACATTCATACAGATTCCTACATGAAAGTGGGCACGTTTGCCAACAGTGGTGACACCAGAATCCTCTTTTGAATTAATCTCTTAAATTATTCTGCCCTTGATACTTCAGACATCCCTGGAGAGGTCAATTCACATAAACTGATAGCAGCTCTGACTCTCAAGCTAGAGAACCAAACTGACATTTCCAAGTATTTAATGGATTTTGTCTCTATGATCCCCCAGTCAGATCCCAATGCCTCACATACTTGTATATTCACTCCTCTCATGTTGCAATAAACCTGTCAAGCTTGCACCTGTTCAAAGGTTGGTGGAACATGTCTACTCATCACCTCACAATAATCAACAAGTGACAGCTGTGCCTGTAGCTGATTCTAACTTTTCTATCATAATGAGGGACATAGACAAATTTCTTTAGCTGTTCATATTTAGCCCGTATTTCCCTAAGAAGATTGATGAGGCTATGAAGACCTGAGTCATGCACTCTTTAAGACAGATTGGCATCTGATAGTGCAAGTTAGGAGAACAATGGACTGCTTCCAAATATGTCTCTCTTCTTTTCTTTCTTTTTCCTTTTTTTATTAAAACCAGTTAGCAAATAACTGTTGCTCTCTTTTTTTGTGAAAGCTTTCTTTAGGGAACAGACAATCAACGTCAAACACCAGCTGAGGAAAATAGGAGTCATCCTTGGCACTTCCTGAACCTTCACGTTGAAAGAGCAACCCCAGACATTTTTCTAAAGCGTTGCATTAGACGATGTTGAAGCATTTTGTAAAATAAATCAGTATCTATGCAATATTCTAAGCATTGGGAATGTATTCAGCAGTTTTTAAAAATATATCCGTTCTGATTTTATTAAAACTATTAGCCTGTAATCATACCTACTTATTGGAAGCATAATAAAAAAAATTTAAAGAAAAAAAAGCAAGGAAGGAAAAGGACGATTCTCCTCATGTCGTTGAGGAAAAAAAATTCACCTTCATCTTCAGAGAATGTCTCTTCCACATTAAAACTACTACCTTTTAAAAAGTAAGAAAAAGCCTTAACTCATAGACTTACCCAGAAAAAGACATTTTGAAATTGATCTTTCTTCTTTACTGGAATTTTTTCTACAGTTTATATATTCTTCCTGAGGCCAGGAATAGATACTCTTTATCAAAAAAAAAAACAAAACGTTATTTATTTTGTCATCTTTTCAAGATCAGGTTTTACCTCCACATCCAATTCACTTATCCACAATGCAGAAATTATTTTCTCCTAAGTGAATGAACAATTACATATGTTCTTCCCATAACTTCTTTTTCCCACCAAAACTTTCAACATTAGGTTTCATACTAACCTGCTGCAGCGATTCCAGCTTAAAAGTGATCCTGTCAGCTGCCCTCAGGTCTTAAGGCAAGCAGTGGGGAACGAGATGAGTGGGCCACTCTGGTTACCACATGAGCACAATAGCCTCCACATGGTCCCATTCAGAAACTGATGTCAAAACCATCTTCTGGGGCATACAGGGGATCTCCACCACTTGTACCCAAAGCCTGGGACTGCGCCACCAGGGTTCTGCTGAGAGATTTCTTCCCTGTTCCTGCCTCAGTAGCCAGAGAAGTCCTGGTCTGGCAAGCTCCCTGAAGAGCCTGCATGCCCCAAGTCAGAAGAGAAAAAAAGCAACTGGGAGGTCTTGAAAGTTACTCTCAAAATACTCTTCATCACACAGGGTGCTGGACATTATCTCTTCACAGATTTTACTGTCCCTGACAGCTGGCCTTGTTAAGGTGTTTTTTGCTCTTGTACACAGCAACTGGTCACTGCATTTTTTTCTTGACTTCTATTTAGTGCATGACTACCTCTTCCTTACAATGCAAATTCTGGCATCTTATCATATCCTCCCTACAATTTTTAACTTTGATTTGCCCCTGCATATTCCAGGACTTTTTATTTTTTCTTCTTTTTTTTCTAATAAATTACTTATAAACTTAATTTACGAAGCCTAGGAAATTTCAGAATATCACCTCTGAAGTGAACTTTAGGCTTATTCTTCTCGACATTTTCTCCATTTTTCACTCTCTGATCACCATTAAAATTGAGGCTGAATTATGGTGTGTATAATCTCTTCCAAGCTTGCTCAAAAGCCCAAAAATTGTTAAGAATGCTTCAAAAATTCTTTACAGTTCAAATCTGCTATATAACTTTGATACCTTTTGGAAGTGGGTTTTTTGGGGGTTGGTTTTTTTCCCCAAGCACCATATTGTTCCTCGAAATTAGTAAAACAATCTCATAGCTAATTACCTTGTCTTTACTCAGATAGCTGCATGCCACTAAACAAATCCTGTATTTCAGAATCCTTACTATGCCTTTCCTCATTTTACTTGCCAACACTTCTTGACTTCTGTTCACTTATTGCTAAATTTCTGGCTATTTCCTGACGCAGTGTTGCGCTATTTCATCTACTCCTGTGCTTGGTTTTCAGTTTCTTTTCCCTTCACACCTCTTGTGAATATTTTTGGGTGTCTTTTAATAAGAAGCACGTTGTAATGGTGCTGCAAATTAGATGAGTCCTTATGTTAACAACAGATAACCATAATATTATGGGAAAGAGCTCACAAGAGAAGGAAGGGCAGCTACATAAATCATCATTGACTGCTAACACAGAACAAACTAAAACTGGTTAAACCAATTCTTCATTTTCAGACAGTTAACTAACAACCCCACTGTTGTTTTCTGTGATCTTGTGCAGCATTTAACTTCCTGGAATGTCTTTCTGCATTGGACAATTTTCCTGTACTTTGAATAAGAAATCCAAAAAGAATATTCTGTTATGTTTCATTGGTTTCCTTGTTGGAGAAATACAGAGGGTCTCCCATGGGTCAATATCTGGATGTGTGTTTATAGAAAATGAAGTGCACAATGTAGTTTATTTCTAAAAAAGCAGTGTACTGGTCTTGTTTCAGATAAACATGTACATCTGAATTTTACAATGATCCTATTGTTTTCAAGCATTTTCAAAGAGCTCATCTTGTTTATTTACAGCAAACAGGAGCTGACAACTCCAGAAGGCTTTTCTTGTTGTCCCTCCTGGTCTTACTGACTTTTCAGGAATCTGGGAAGATCACAGCACAGCTAAGCTAGGAACAGTTTCCATTGCACACAAACCCCATGAGGGCACAAACAGGCAGCAAAATACCATTAAGAAATTTCCAAGTAAATTTTCTTTAGGCCAGTTCTATAGCCTGAAGTTCTCTTTCAGGCTAGATCTATAATTTCATTATTTAGAACCCTCATTTGGTCTGTAAACTGATAGTATACCACAGGATTAACTCTCTCCCAGGCTGAGATTCACACACATATTTCTGGTAATACTAACTTGATGTGTATATCAATTCCTGCCACATGTAGTGGCAGAACTCACTGTTGTTAATGGTTGTATCTTCATTAATAAAGAAGATGCAATATTCTGAGAAATTTCCACAATTTGGATTGCTTATATCAGGAGTTGATAAATTAATTTAACATTTATTCAATTCAAATGGTGAATTATTCTTGCATCACTAGTTCATCCTTTTGCTCTTGCATTCCTTGGAAACAATTCTTTCTGCTGTCTCCCAGACCTTTCATGGTATAGTATGTTTTTTTACAACTTAACAAACATTTTGTAAATTACCTTTGACAAAACAGCCCAATATAAGAACAAAAAAAATCCTACTTGATTTGCTAGCATAAGGACAAGCTGAAATGCCTGACTCAAAGATCGAGACCTGTAACTGTTAAAAGCCATTCCTGAAACTTTAAGGGCAAATTTCTCCATCAATGACTCCCAGTAAAAGATTCTAATTCTAGTGAACAGAAGAGCTTTGAAGAAATACCTCTGGAGACAACATTGTCACTAATCTTAGAATAGGATCCATAAAACTCTCCAAACCTGTAAGCAAGAGACAGATTTTAGCAACAGATTTTATGCTGTATTAATTATGGATTGCACACATAAACCAAAATTTTTTTTCCCCTCGTGATGCCACAAAAATGAAAAACAAAAATAAATTATTTCTCAGTTGGTAAGTAGCTAAATATAAGATTTATGTTTGTTGGTGTTGTGTAATACTGCTGGCCTAATTCCAGTCACTAAACTCTTCAGCTGTCCCTCAACAGGTGTAAAGTGGTTTCACTAACTCTGTACTTCTGCAAAAACACATTAGAACTATTCAGAGACCTTTAGTATTACAGGTATGCCATTCTTAAGGACTGAGAGTCATGACCCCACCTTGACTTTCTTACCTACATAACAGCAAACTACCCATCCAAAATGACGCTCAAGTGGAGAATTACTGATGTCTCTGTCAGTCTGCAGAATTATGATCTTCCAATGCTGTAAACACGTGTAAATTTTTAGCATCAGCACTGAATGACAAGTCCCATGACTGAATATTAAAAAGCCCAAATTTCTTCAACATCTCCCACCACTGAACTAGTCAACCAATTACATTACAAAAGCCGGGGACTGTGCCACCGGCGTTCTGTTGAGAGATGTCTTCTCTGTTCCTGCCTTGTAGCCAGAGCAGCCGCGGTCCGGCAAACGCTCTGGAGAGTCTCCATGTCCTAAGTCATCATATTAGAGATTTTTAAAATTTGAACGTGAAATTAAAGGGTTGTGTTTGAACCTGTTCTTCCACCGACAAATCCTGCCAGGTCTTTAGGTTTTAGGCAGTATGCTGGGGGCCAGGCGGGCCGTACGAAGAGGCCGCCGCCACCGGCGAGGGCGGCCGGGCAGCGAAGGCTTCCCGTGCCCTCCCTGCCCAGCCTTCCTCCGCCACCCCGCGGGCGGGCTCCCGGGCCCGTGATCCACAGCAGCCTCCGGCGGGGAGGAAAAGGGGGGCGGAGGAGAGCCTGTGCTGGAATGAAGGGCTGTCCCGCCTGCCCCTGACCGGCGGTGCCCGAAGTCCCCCGAGGTTCGTGTTTTGCCACGTTTGCTTCGCCTCTTTCCAAGAGAGCCTCGCTCTTGGCGGGAGCCCCGGCTGCTCCCCCCGGGACCTTCCCAGCACTAATGCTCCTGGAGATGATCCTGTCCCGTGCCAGGAACGGCAGCAGGGCTCAGACAAGCCAGGGCAGGAGAAAGGAGCAATTATATCCTTCCTCAGGCTGAACAGCAAGGCTGAATAGCTTAGTAAGACAAAAAAAATACAAAAATCTCGTGCATAGTTACCCATATACATGCACTGTGTACTACAAATCTCTTGCAGCATTGCACTGTTTGTAGTTCAGAACTCATTTTGAGTGCCATTGTCCAAAAGCTTCAGAGGCTTAAATTACCAAACGTTGTGTCTGCCAGCAGAGGGAGCCAATTTTATTCCATAAACATAGGGGGAAAACATTTTTCAACAGGAACATTCCTGGTCTTTTTACATTTATCAAGTCAGAAAAGAATAAAATACAATAATTTTTCAGTGACATCTGTATATCATGATTTTGAAGGTCTCTGTGACCCATATAGCCTTATAAAGTAATTTGAATTTCAGACAATAGTAGGAATAAATTTTGAAAGCCAGATCTTGCGGCATCACATATTTCTTCCCCTTTTAAAAATAATTAATTTCTTCATTTATTAAAATTATTTTAGACAGTAATAAACAACTGTGGTAATCACTTTTGATAGACAGCATATATAAAACAAGAACCCAGAGCAGCTTACTTTATCACATTTAAGGTTATTATGCTTGTAACAGGTATGCTTTTTGGTTCCGGAGGATGATGGAAAATCATTCGTTCTTTAGTGTTTGTGACATCTTTAGATTTTTTAATTACACTTTAATTACACAAGGGTCAGCAAAATGCCTTGAGTACGGATCAAATGTGCCTCCTTTCATACCACCTGACTGAAAAAAAGACCTTCTCCAAGTGCCAATTTACAATATAACTGAGTTAATTAAAATATTTTTCATGCAGAAGCAAGTAATAATATTGAAGAGCAGACTGCATTACATTACATATATATATACGTGTGTATATATATATATAACCCCCAAATATTCCTTCAATTTCCAACAGAAATGTTAAGGAAAATTTTAGTCATTATTTTAAAGAATCCTCAGTTTTAAATGTTCTTTCATAGGTCTGGATTTTCAGGAAAGGATCTTAAAAATGTGGCAGAGGAAGGTAAAAACACTAAAATGAGAATTGCTATGTCACTTGCAGTTTATAGTAGTAAACTCCAAGTCCAGTACTGGTGTAGGGATTGTTACAGACAGCAGAGCTTGGGCATTATTGTCAATAAGCTTCCTACCAGATAGGATTGAATACAGCATTGGCTTTTCCTGAAACATTATGTCCACCAATACTCCAAGAGTGGCAAATTTTAGTTAAAAAACATGCAGGGATCTGATTAATTCTTTGCAGTCTCAAAGTAGAGCTAAACCCCAGTCTGCTGAGGCTGCAGTCCTAAGAAGTGCAGCTGTAAGCATTTTAATCAAAAATAAAGCAATTTTTCCCAAAATAATTTGTATAGCAGAGAGGGAAAATGTGCAGTACCTTAGGAAGTACATATAATTTAAACGTTCAGGAAAAGCATCTACAGTGTGAAGGACAGGGAGCCTGGAGCTCCCCATGGAAGCCATGGGATCACCAGTACCGTCAGCCTGACAAGCCTGACTTTCCAGTAGCTAACTTCTCTGAATAGATTCCCATTCCTTCCAAGAAAGATCTCAGCTACTTCATCTATGAGGCCAACAACCCAACACAGTTGTATGCGTGTAAGCATTTTTGCTTCTCTTTCAGAAAAGTTACATTTTCCTTGCTCTCATCATCTTCCTCAGTGATGAATCTATGTCAGTCAAATAAGTGAAGGGTAAAGAACATAATACAAGGAAAACAGTGGTTAGCAGAGCACAGTACTAAATGACTGACGACAGAGCTCCAAATTGAAGAGCTGGAAAGTGACAGATTAAGGGGTGTTACTGTATTAGTTATCCGGAGTCATTTAATAGATATTTATGCATCATAAACCCAATTAAAAGCAAAATTAAAGTTTAGTCTAAAGGGAATGGCATAAATTCAGCATCTCAAAAAAAACCAAAAACCTGTATCAAGATGAAATGCTCTGTGGAATGGAATATTATCTATTTAGATTTTAAGAAATAATGACACTAATCAACTAATGAACTGTGTTCTTATATATTCCTCATACTAGCTCCAGGCTTTATTTCTTATGCCCTCTAAACCTTCACAGATATTTATTACTGTTTCATCCTTTTCCTCCTTTTTTTCTGGGTTTTTTTCCCAGTGGAAACTATCCCACCTTCTTTTCTCTGTTTTCATTTTCTGCACTGAATGCTTAACTTTGACTCTGAATTTGTCTCAGCTGCAGGCAGCTGAATTATTTCTTCCAATCTTTTTCTTACTCTAGACCAAAAATGTCCTCTGGCTAGCATTTTTCACTACATATGATGAAAATATCCAGGATAAATAAAACCAGCGCAAGGAAATTAACAAGTTTTCTTAGATTTATGAACTTATATGAGAAAAGACACAATGGGGTTTTTATATAGCATCTAGGATGGGGTCCCATTCTTCTGACAACATAAAGGTATTACTTTCAACTGGCACTGTTTGCTCACAATTGCATTCTTGCTTAAGATCTCCAAATAAAAAATTAAGGTCAAATCCTGAATGGTAGAACTTGCGTGGGATGCTGCCAGATGTCTCAAAAAAACCCCCAAAACCATTAGATGAACAATATCTAAACCTTTTTTATACAGAATGGTCATTAATTTGTTTTCCTTCCTCCACTTTGTAAATAAATATTAGTGATTTCAAGCAAAAGGGAACAAATGATTATTTATTATATCACAAATACATAATAAAGATATATATTTACCTTTACATTTATTCTTTCTACTTCACCAGGTTCACGCAGATATTGTTCACCTATGGTAACTGTAAAAACAAAATTAATTACTTAGGTGTTCAAAACTCAAGAAACATTTAATAAAATACTCTGCAAGAAGCAATATTGTGAAGTTACCCATATCCCATTCGTTTCTTTCCTGAATTAGTATAAAACTTCTTTCCAGGAGGAATGTATCTCTCATTGTGTTCCAGTTGTGGACAGAAGTACACATATGAGTCTCTTATTGTTCCATAAGAGCTGCCAAATCCACATCTAAAATAACAAATGAACACATTAAATAATGTTTTGCAAATATTCCAGGCTTTCCATATCTAGTGTGCTAAAACAACAGTAAGTAGAAGACCCAAAAAATACAACTCAGGAGTTAAATATAAAAGCAATCAAATCCATTGTCCACGGATCTGTTACAACAATTCCATGCACAGTGTTATGGACAAAAAATAAATAAGATGGTGGCAGAGATGAAGTTTTAGGATATCTCAATAATACATAGGTGTTCAATAGAAGTTGTTTTGATTTTGTGCCAACAAGGTGAAGCACATATATATCTGTGCTGATTTTGGCTGTAGTTAATTTTCCTCCCAGTGGCTGGTATGGGGCTTTGTTTTGGATTTGTGCTGAACGAAGGGTTGATAATAAAGAGGTGTTTTCCTAATTGCTGGTCAGGGTTTACGCAGAGCCAAGGCCTTTTCTGCTTTTTGTACTGCCACACTGGAGAGGAGACTGGGGGTGTGTATGAGATTGGGAGGAGAAACAGCTGGGACAGGTGACCCCAACTGACCAAAGGGATATTCCAGACCATGTGACATCATGCTCAGTGTGTGAAGGAGGGGGACGTTTGGAGTGATGGCATTTGTCTTCCCAAGTCACAGTCATGTGTCCTGGGGCCCTGCTCTCCTGGAGATGGCTGAACACCCGCCTGCTTATAGGAAGGTGAAATAGGAAGCAGTGAATTCATTCCTTTTTTCGGTTTTTTTTGTGTGCATGGCTTTTGCTTTCCCTATTAAACTGCCTTTATCTCAACCCATGAGTTTTCTGCCTTTTACCCTTCTGATTCTCTCCCCATTCCTGCTGGTGGGGGAGTGAGTGAGCAGCTGCATGGTGCTTGGCTGCTGCCTGGGTGAAATCACAATTTCCAGCAGAAAGTTTTGAGAGATTAGTATCTCACATTAGCCCTGTCTGGCATGTGGATGCAGAGTAGAAAAGCTGCAACAGCACAGCAGTGGAAACACATGTAATTAAATAGATTTGATACATTCTATTATAAAAAGCAATATGCTGGAACATTGTGTACGATGGAAGGGTGAGCCATATTATACTTGAGCTCAGCATGTGGAATAGACAGTATGCGTGAGTTTTAAAAAGCTCTAATTTTTTTGGTTGTTTTGGAGCGGTTTTTTGCAACGTGTGGAGGTTCACATTGCGTGAAATGCACCATCACTTCATCAGGCAACCTCAGTGCTGTTCTTCGACTGTTGGGAGATCCTGCCATCAGGTAAGGGACCAAAGGGCAGGTGACAAGAAACAACCAGAGGTGACAGAAAACTGACCCTTGGAAACCACTTTGCAGGTTCGCTGTTATGAAGCTAGAAAGCATTATTTGTGGGGAGGACAGAAATAATTTATCGGAAATAAACAGACCTGGAGTTAAATTCTACATGTTAAAGCACAGAGCATTGATCAAGGGATTAATGGGGACGACTTTGGACCTCAGCATCTCAATGCTCCTGAGGAGGGTGGACGTGGACGAGCCTGGCCTGGAAGGAGCAGTAACGCGAGGCAGCAGCCGGGGCAAGTGGGATTGCAGAGCGTCTCCCAATGGATTTGTAGAAATGATGAGGAAATAAGCGCACCGTTTGGCTGGGCTGAGCTCAGCCACGGCTGCCCAAGGAGAGAACGCTCAGCCCCACGCCCCCCTCGCAGCGCGCCGGCCGCCGGCAAGCGCGGCAGCACCGCAGGGCAGGGCAGGCCGGTGAGTAACCGGGGGGCAACGCCGCGGCAGCGCGGCTCCTCCTGCCGCCGAACGGGAAGCAGCCGGGCGCGGGGCCGTGGCACGACGGCGGCGCGGTGCGGCCGGGGGAGGCGGGGCC